>SRQG01000540.1:0-12503 GCA_018360325.1 Claviceps aff. humidiphila group G2b
GCCAAGCTAAGTACCTATCTGGAGCTAGCAGGGGGCTGCATGACACTAACCGTTTTAGGAAGGAGGGCAGGGTGAAATAAGCAGTTTTGGCAGGGTGAAATAAGGTCTCCCGCGACTAGGCAGTTATTGAGGTGCTCATTTTAAGGTCTCCCCAAGGGAACGGCCGACAACTTGACAACTTACATACGCCATTCAAAGTTCCTGTTAACCAAAGGCCAAGTTACCAGAAGATGAGGGTTACAAGGTTTTTGTCAAATTTCAATAGTCTTTCTGCATCTTTGTGTTCTCGTCGAATTCAATTGGCCCCTTCGAAACGATCCCGTAGCTCCAGAGCCATGGCCAAGCGCACCCTAGACGCCTTCTTCACATCGTCCCCGAAGAGGGCACGAACGCAGAATACGCACGTGAATCAGGACCACGTAAGTCATGTCAGACCACAAATCTGGGAGTGAGCCATTACAGACTCTGGCCGTATTTCGCGTACACATTTCCTAAACAGAACCAATCTAAAGTGAAATCACCAAAGCATGGCACATCCCAGCACGCCTCTTATCCTTACCCCATCAACATGCTGCCCAACTCACTTAGCAAAGAAATTTCATCGCTTCCCGCCCGTCCAGGCAGACAGATCAACGACCAGCCGGACCTGGATCTGCTCTACTTTGAGCCATTTATCCCTACCTACATGGCCAAGCAGCTGTTTGAGTTTCTGCGCGCCGAGTTGCCCTTTTATAGGGTAGAATACGATATCAAGCGCGGGGGCATACAAACTCATATCAAAACACCACGGTGAGTTTCTGCGTCTTAAATCTCCCTCATTGACTTACTGCTTTCATCTGCCCCATTCGTGAATCAAGTTTGTCACATCAAATCCTCTGTTTCTCCCGTCCCCCGTTTTCGCACTTCCGTCTCATACCCCGATGTCTTTCCTTACTTCCCTGAAGTCTCCCACAGAATTAACAAGTCCGCCCTGAGTAGATGGACAACAGTCTTTGGCGTAGACGAAACCTCTTTTTTCAAAGATGGCATCCCCACAGATAAAGTCTCCGGCCGTACTGCCCAAGACAAACAGTACGAGCGGTACCCTCCACGTCCTATCCCTCAATGCCTGGACGCACTGCGACTATCCACTGAGGCCGCAACGGGATGCCTCTTTAACTTCTGTCTCATCAATTACTACGCCTCCGGCGCAGATAGCATATCCTTCCACAGCGATGACGAGAGATTTCTGGGCGCAGAACCGGCCATTGCATCTTTTTCGCTGGGCGCGAGGCGGGATTTCTTGATGAAGCATAAGCCTATCGCAAGTGATGGTAGTAGTGGGGGAACAAGAGGAACCCAGCGAGGGGAAGGCAAGACGACGTTAAAATTGGGTCTTGGTAGTGGTGATATGATTCTCATGAGGGGCAGGACGCAGTCGAACTGGCTGCATTCAATACCGAAGCGCACAGGGAAGAATCAGGAAGATGGGGGGCGTATCAACATTACGTTTCGTAGGGCGATGGTCAAGGGCGGGACGGAGAACTACTACAACTATAATGTTGGGACAGGGCCGGTGTATAGATGGGATGAGACGAGTCGGCAGATGGAACTGTGGAAAGAAAGCCCGCAAGAGGGAAATTCAAGAGGAACTGCTTCATGAAGAATGATATTAAAGAGTAAGAAAGAACAAATGCATATGGAAGTATATGAGCTGATGCATTAATGTCAAGTTCGCTACTTTAAAAGAAGGAGCACTAAATGTCCACAAAGGAAAGCTTGCACGGCCATCTAATGCAGAGATAGGAATAACAGAAACAAAAAGAAGCTTTGCCACGACACGCGGGCTGACTGGTATCAAACGCGTAGTGCACTGCACATGTGCGTTGCCGCCCTATTTGCCGCGCCGCATCTGGGCACTGGCATACTTCCGTAGAGCCTTCAAAAACACCTGGTATCCAAATTCCTGGTTGTCCTGGAGACAAAAAATCTCGGTCAGGCGGATCTGCCAGGGCGGGTATCCCGACAGCTCAACATTCGGACTGAACAAGATGAGCAGGTCCGGCTCGGGCATGATGCCCTCTGAAAGCTCTGCATCAACCAGTTCCATGGAGATGTCCCGCGGGGAGATTTTACCCCGCTGCGACATTTCCGCCAGAGTCCTCGTCAAGTCGACGATAGATTCTCTGCCATCCTGAGCTGAGATGAGATGTAGCTTGAGGTGGCCGTACTTGTTGCCGTCACCAACGCGGACGGGTGATGAGCAGGCGTCTTTGTGGGGGGACGTGAGCGAGAGGCTGGGATGTTGGCCAGCGAAGTAAAAGGTAAACTTTTGGATGACGGCCTCGTATACTCGCGGCATGTGCTTTTTCAGGATACCTGTGTTTGTGAAGAATTAGTAAGCTCCCTCTCCCCTCTCACACACCCAATTCCTTCTTCTCCTTTCCTTGGTGGTAATGGAATAGGGGATCGCGTGGAAACATGGGACCACGCACCTGTCTTTTCGTAAACTGAAAGCATGGGAATCTCGGCGCTGGCACACCACGCAGCCAGCTCGGCAGTTTCCTCAATCAGACGGTCGAGATCTGCCTTGGGCCGCTGATTCTCCTCTGCTTTCAAGATGGCACTTAGATGGCCGGGCCTCCGACCCAATCCCATCACGTCTCGTCGAATGTACTCGGGCGTGCCGTGATGGTAGTACATAATAGATGATATTTGGTAGCTGACAATGTGGAAGGCCTGCCGTATGCGAATGTACAAAGAGAAGAGGCCGTGTAATATGCCGAAAACGAGCGCAAATAGCTGGTTCTTGAGAAATCGTCGAAGGCCCAGTCTAGATCGGCGTGGCGATTGGCTTTTCGAAGCTGCGACGGTCGGTATCTCGCTCGGACTGGGAAGGTTTGCCTTTTAGACAATGATTAGAAGGATGAGAAACTCGCCATAGCTGTGAGGGTGAAGGACAGGCAATGCTTAGGCTTACTCTCATGATCCTCTCCCTCTCCCCTGGGCTGAGGAACTTGTGACCCGACATGTCGTCGGCGCGGTAGGCCGCGCGGTCTTTGCTGGATAGAGACATTCTGGAGATGGACACCGGTCGTCCTTCGGCTAGGCGTGAGCAAGAAAGGAGGACTGGAGCAGGTCGTAAGGGAGCTGCTGATATATAAGGCTCCTTTCGATAGACTGGACGGACGCCTTGACTTCCAGTGAACGCGCGGCCACAGTGGAGAAACGCAGGCCGTAAGCGGAGTAAAGTAAGACAATGAAAACGAAGCAAGGAGAAACAAGACGCAGTAAAGTGTATAAGATCGCCGGACTTGACGACGGCGATGGGCAGAAGTCGCAGCGTTGAGTGATTCCCAGAAGTGCCCAGTGGCCACTCTCCAAGGCACGCTTACGTCGCGGACGCGGAAGCTCACATTGTGGCTTGGGTTGGCGGGTCAAAGGCATGTCCTTAATCATGTGGCTTGAGGGTGAGGCTGTGGCGTAGCCAAAATGGTCTTGGTACCTAATTGTCTCCATCGTCAGTCGTCCAAACGCTCAGAGTCTCAGACAGGTGGAACGTTGACAAAACACTCACAGGCCCCGACGATTCGATGCTGTCGATGCAACAACGCGCCGAAAGCTGGAGTCGACTTCCTGGCTTTTCCCTCATTCACGACTCCGGTGCGGCAGCTCCCCACATGTAGCCTTCCATCCCGTCGCATCGCCGCTTTCCCACAATGGACCGGAACAGCACAGGGCCGCCCAAGAGCCTCTACCCCAAAGCGCCGAGTTTTGTCTTGGAGAACTTCTCCAGCAAAGACTTTATCGTCCGCGACTTTGTCGACAGTCTAGCCGACAGTGCTGTGCCTGTAAATCGCCGCTCGGGACAGGCTCCCACGACGTTTGATTCCAAGCCGTTGATTCGAACCTTTGAAAGTACGTTACCTGCCAAATTGCTTCCTTGTCTAATCGTCTTCTGATGCGCATTGATGGAACTAACTGGTCGCTTTCTTCTATTCATCGATTTAGATGCCTTGTCACAATTGGCATCGCTCGGAGACGAGCTGCAAGAGAGGGAATCGGAGCTCTTGTCCCAGGTTCGCCGCGCCGAAATCCAGCATGACCAAACTCTCGATAGGCTGGGGCGCAAGCTCGACCAGACCATGACTTCATTCGAAGCGCTTGATGGTTCACTAGGCCAAGACACCTCGAGTAGTGCCCCCGATACCAGCCGCAGGACGGACGGCGGAGGCAACGTGGCGGTACAAATCGGAGAGAAGCTCGAGGAGCTGGATCGCAAGCGGCGGCGAGCCCAGGACGCCATGTTTCTGATTCAGTGCTGGACGGAGCTGAGCGAGTCGGGCGTGCTTTCATTTCTGGAAGACATTCGACTCCAGGGCGCAGCCGAATACAAGATCCGATGCGCCGTCATTGCGCGACAATTGATGAGAATGAGCCAGCAGCTGGATCCGGCATCCTGGGGCAGCTCGAGCCCGGCGCTTGTCGCGGGACAAAACGCATCTCCTAAACAGCACAATACGCGAGAGATTCTTGAGAAATTCTGTGAATCCCTTGAACAAGACTTGCTGGAGCAGTTCAACAACAGCTACCGACTACAGAATTTCGACGACATGATGGAGTGCTCCAAGGTTCTATACGACTTCAATGGCGGTGCTAGCGTGATTGCCATATTCGTCAATCAACACCAGTTCTTCATCGATCACGACCAGCTCAACGACGAAGCCATTGGTGACAGCGAGACGTGGGAAATCTTGGCTGATCCGGACTCGGACCCTCCCGGCGTGGATCCCGGGCTGCAGTCCCTCGTCGATGAGGTCAGGATTGTGATGCAGGACGAGTCCTTTATCATCAAGCGCGCATTTCCGTACTACGAAACCGTTCTCATCAAGTTCATCCAGCGTGTCTTTCAGCAGTCCATCCAGCAGCGGCTCGAAAAGGTTCTCGACAAGGCCGAAACGGTCTCCACGCTAGCATTTTTGCGATCGTTGCATTCTTCGAGGAGCTACATCAGCTCACTGATTGAGGACCTTAAGACCCACGGCCTCACGGAACATCCGGACCCGTGCTCTGGGCAGATTGCGCAGACGCTTGACCAGCAAGTGGACGAGCTCTTCATCCCATACCTCGTGGGCAGCTCGTACATTGAGCGGGAACGGAAGAGCCTCGAGGAGCTTTACAGCTCTCTTCTCTTCAAATTCACTATCTATCATTCACGCAAGAAGAAGGCACCCCAGGGGTTTATGGCGTCCTTGGCTCAACAGGGCACGCAGTTCCTGGCGTCAGCCAAGGATGCGTACCTAGAAAGATTGGATTCATCGGATCTGACGCCCACGCAGAAACGGATGATGTTGCGAGTCGCCGGCATCAAGGATAAGGATAACAAGAACGACATTGAAGTCTCCGAGGAAGACGGCTGCCTCAGCGTGGCCAACGCCAAACGCATGCTCAAATGGTTAGCCGAGAGCGTCCAGCGCACCTTGGAGCTAGGATCGCAAGTAGAAACGCCAAAGGACGTCAGTACGCTGCTACAGCTGCTCCTCAGCAGCATGGGCCAAGTATACATCCAGACAGGACTCGACGCCGCCCACGCCGAGGCAGCCATCGTGGAGCACTCCAAGACAGAACCCGACCTGTCATTCCTACCCCCCATCCGGCCTGCCGTGACCGTCTCAGCCATCATGGACCGCTTCATCAGCATCGTACTCATCCGCCTCGCCGAATCCAACACCACCGTCCGCAAGAGTATGGAATCCCAGAGAAACCTCGCCATCGAAGCCATCGAAAAGAAGACCAACGCCGTCATGAAAATCACCATTGACGTCATCACAAACTACCTCACCAAAGCACTCGCCGGCCAAAAGAAGCAGGATTTCCGGCCCCGCGGCGCAGAGCTCGAATACCTCCAAACCCCCACCTGTCTCAACATATGCAAATTCCTCGGCCGCGCCGCCAAAGAAGCCAACCAGGCCATCGATGGGCTCAATGCCGAGAAATTCTTCAGCGAGCTCGCCCTCTCGATTCACCAGCTCCTCTTTGAGCACTTCAAGAAATTCCAGGTCAATGCCACGGGCGGCCTGATGGTTACGCAAGATATCGCAAAGTATGTGTCTGTGATGCGGGACTGGACTCTCGCCAAGGACGTGGCTACGCTGGTGGAGCTTCTTACGGAGATTGGCTCCCTGTTTATTGTTGGTCCGGAGGCGCTTCGTGAGAAGGCTAGGGCGCTGGCGCCGGGGCAGAGCGGTGGGGGGAGGGGGAAGTTGTGTAAGGGTGATTTTAGGGCTTTTGTGCAGAAGAGGGATGATGCAGGGTCTGAGGGGATTCAGAGCATGCTGGCGGGGCTTTAACGATGAAGCTGCTTTTCTTACTTCTTTCTTGTCTGCATTTTCTATCATCTTTCTTCATCCACTTATACGAAAGGAGAGGTTGTTCCTTCTTTGTTTGTACGGGATGAGAGGTTCATGGTCTTTCGTGCTACGGAGTAAGGGTTCCGGGTGTCATGTGGGTGGATGGAGATGAAAGCACAAATATGAGTACGATACCCGGGTTGGTCGATGTTGTTATGTAATTCCGTTGTTCGATTGTTAGCGCCTTTTGCTCCGCTGGCTGGCCTAGGTATCATAAACCGGCTAGATCAATATACGTAATCCGTCAAGGCTGCTTCATTTGCCTCTGATTGAACCGTGCTTTTGCAGAAAAATCTGAAATTCTCCATGCCCCATGCAGGTTCTTCAATTACGTCCACTTCTGAGAACCACGTTTTCCAATGGAGGTACCATTTCCCCTTCTATAAATCCCGCCTCATCCCCCCCACCCTCCCAGTATGCTCCTCCACCACCCGGTCTAAAAAGTCCACCAAGTCCAACATATCCCCCAGCGCATTCAGCTCAGTCCTCTCCTTCTTGGACAGCAGCGCCGTCTTGTTCGGACCCATACCCGTCCCCGTCATCTGCTGCACATGATGCAATGCAAGCTTGAACGGCAACGGCGCCCGGACAAGCTTGCACATAAACGTCTCGAGGGCTTCCCAGGGACACGCCACAAAGCCGTCGTAAAGAGCCGGATTGGCGAGGAGGCCCCGCGCGGACATGAAGCCGGCGAGGTGGGTAGTGCTAGGCGTGGGTAGATGAGGACGCATCGGCAGCGCGGATAGGTCGAAGACGTCACCAGACAGGAGGATCGGTAGCGTGGGGGCGTACTTTTGGGTGAGTATCTCGAGGGCCTCGGTGAAGATGGGGGTTGTGGATGGTGTGTGCCTCGTGCGTGGGTGGATGGTGATCCAGTCGACGTTTCTGGCTTGAGGGTCTCCTATGACTGTGTCGAGGAAATCCATTGTTTTCCTTTTGGGGGGGTAGCTGGTCAGAGTAGCTCTCGACGTTTGTGGAGGAGTTTGAGTTGTGCTTGACAGTGTATACGCTGGTAACAAAAGTACAGTACGTTGCCTTCTTTGCGATGCGAAGAACTCGAATGCACTGATAGGAAGGACATAAGAGAGCACAAACTCACCTCAAGTCATTATGGACCCGGATCTTCACACTCACGCTGCGCCCCCTTGGATTCTCAAGATCCTCCTCCAGACAAACTCCCCATCCATCGCCCCGTAACCGATCCCTCGTCTCGACAACCATGTCTCGCACCAGCTCTCTCCGGTCCATGAGTGCTGCGCCTAGCGTCTCCGCGCACGCCCATGATTGGGGACACCCGCAGTTGAGGTCTACGCCTGCCACGAACGGCGCGGCCAGGCACGATGCGCGGGCAAGTTCCAGGGGAACGTTGGCGCCGAATTGGACAATGGTGGGTGGTTGAGGCTGTGTTGTTGATATGGTGAGATCTATTGGCATGGCGTTACTTGGTGTGCTTAAAATTAACCTTCATTTGGAACGGTTGCGCAAGATGGCTTATTGTCATAAATGGAGAAAGAGGAGGGAAACCATACAAGTCCCCTTCTTCAGACAGTGGCAAGGTGATGTAGGAGAGACGTGAACTTATAGACGGGTGAGGGGGAAGAATGGAAGGTCTCAAGAAAGCTAAGAGAAACCATTATGCGGCAAAGACAAAAGTACGAACCGCTGTCTCTCGCAAATCCATTTCGATTAAACTCCTTCGCCAAGATCATCGGCGTCCAACACAAATCGGTCCCATACTGATAAACAGTTTGCCTAAACGCCAGCTTAGCTGTTCGTCAGTCTCGCCCTAAACGCGCTCCAGTACCACAGACACACTTTGTACCTTGCTGTAGCGGACCATGGGCGCACACGCATACACAAACTTGTCTTGCTTGCGGCATGTGTCGAAAATCTTGAGGGGGCTAGGCGAACATCATGACCAAGGTCAGCCTCTTGTCGATTCGCCGGTCTTGATAGACATGTTGGATGGTTTGCGCCACGCCGAGGGACTTGTGGCCTTTGGTTTGCACCCAGACTCACTGGGGCGTGGGGCCGAGAGGGCTGTCGCCGGAGGCCCCTTCGACGGCCATTTGTGGCGTAGAGGAGTGTTGGGGAGCGAAGTGTCTGTTGATAACGCGCTGCAGTGAAATTTTCTGGGCGTCGGCCGAGTTTGGTGTTGATGGAAGTCTTTGGAGACGTTCGTTAGCCGCGTGGTTGGCCGCCGTTGTGGTGGACAAGGCGGAATCTATTCCGTATTCTCCACCATCCTTAGGAGGTGTAAGGTTTCAAGTATGTATGTACCTACATACCTAGGTATGTACCTCCTAACCTCCTCGTCGCAGGGTATAATGAGCGTTACTCGGCGAACTGTACGGATTTACTCGGCGAACTATTTTCTCCAAAATGCTCCACATTTCTCAGGTTGCTTCGTACCTCGCCGAATTACAGTGGGAATTAAAATTACAAACAGTATATATTCGGCTTCAAGGCTCGACGCAACTCAATCCGCTCAAATGATACACCGCCGGTGTCTTCGATCATTGCTTTGAACCATGACACATTCGCGACTGGGCAAATAGCACAGGCGCCTACTCGATCATTTGCGTAGCTGGGATGGATCTCTCGCTTTCACCGTCCTCACTGTGCGTTGTCAGATCCTGCGATGCCGAGCCACTGATTCCCGTGGCCTTCACAGATGAGGATGGCCGTGATCTTCCTTTGTCTCGTCCGCTACCTCGCGTGATATCTTTAGCAGGTAGTCGATGATCAGCCTTACCAGGGACTTCTTCACAGCCATCAGCACGGTCGAGGTTTTTGCAGGTTGACGGTCTCATCATGATGTGCGACGTCAATGAATTTGGTGATGTTAGATGAACAGTACTCGTGGAGTCGTGGGTAAGTAGATGAAATGTTAAAACAACCGGACGGTGTCGGCAGTGTGCACTGTGCATTGCCTGAAGCACTGGTCTTCAACTGGTGTGATCCACGAGCGAATGTAAAGTTTACAGAGTCCAAGACCGGTACAAGTTGCATGTGGGGTCACTGTGGGGCGACCGCTTTGTACCGTCCGTGCACATGCCTAGTGGTTATTTTTCACCGCCTTCCGTTCGTAATCGGGCACGCTGCGGCGGGCGTTGGCCCTTCCAGCGCCTCAATAGCGGCCAACCCCCCCCCCGCGAGTGCTAAAACTCGCTGCAACTGCGCTGCAACAGTGCTGCGCGGCGTCGCTGCGGGCTGCGGGGTGTAAGAAGCGCCAGTGTGCTTCCACAGTGCTTCCCGTCGTCCCAGCGCCTCGATATAGTGGCCAACATCCCCCCACGAGTGCTAAAACTCGCTGCAACTGCGCCGCAACAATGCTGTACTCTTGAAGGAGTCAATAGGATCGAAAGAGCACTCTTTCACTGCTCCGTGTGCACTGCAGGACCAAAGAATCGATTCTGCGAGGCGAAGGTCATCATCGGCATCTTTTTCCACCAAGAATCGAAAAAGATCAGTGCTATTCGCTCCCTGAAAAGTTGTCATGATGGTGGTGGTGGGCGCCGTGCAAATATGTTGCACTCGCGACTCTGTGTAAACTTTACTCTTTGCAAAAAATGAAGGGAGCGACGCTCCCTTCATTTTTTGCAAAGAGTAAAGAGCGAAATCCCATGCAAACTGGGCATTATTTCCTATTGCAGGCATCTACGCGAGGCCGGCTAGCGTGGTACTTCTTGCGCTCTGCAAACGGTGGGTCTATGCTTACAAGCCGAAATTCCATATGTTTTTAAGCGAGCCTGCAAACGAAGCGTCCAAAATATGCAATTAAGCTGGTCTGTAAACTTTACATTCGCTCGTGGATCACACCCCAAAGGACCCTGAGAAATGCGGAGCATTTTGGCAAAAACAGTTCGCCGAGTAACGCTCTACATAATACCTAGGCTGGAGGTATGTAGTGGTGCGCCATTCTTTTTTGCGAGACAGAGACTCCTACTGTCCTACATATGTACATAACGATGGCTCTGAGACAAACTGGGCGATATCGTTATATCAAGGTTTGACTGTATGTTCTTAAGCTTGTTGTCCTCGTTCATAGCGATCAATAGAACGCCCGTTAGCACCTCCACCCGTACGATCCGTTACAACTTACACCTACAAACACCAACTTCCCTTATAAACTCGTCGTACACAATGTGCGCCTCTTTGCAGTTTCCATTTACCTCCATCGATAATGATAATTACCTAGAGAGAGGAGCTGCCGGCCAGGTCTTCGCAATCAGCAAACGTGTGGCGTTCAAATGCCCCACGAAATTCGGCAATCCAGCGCCAAGTCAAGAAGAAGAAATGGAAGAAAGCGCCGCGAAAAATGCGCATGAAAAATCAATGCATGAGCTGCTGATGAAGCACCCCCATCCCAACATCGTCCGATGCATCCTTTGTGTCCCCGAAGGTTTCTTCATGGAGAGGATGGAAACGACCTTACGAACCCGTATCGGCCAATACTCAGAAGGTCACGTACCGAGCGATCGCACCAAGGCACGCTGGATCACGCAAATCGCAAGCGCCCTGTCATGGATTGAAGGGCTCGGCTTTGTTCACGGCGACCTACGGCCTGCTAATATTCTCCTCACTGCAAACGAGAATGTCCGTCTTGCCGACTTCGACACATCTGTCAAGATAGGCGAACAGCTTCAAGCTGCGAGCGAACCATTTGTCAAGCTTGGTAAAAAATTCAAGATTCCTCAAGCTGGACCGATCAGCGAGCAATTCGCGTTGGGATCATGCATCTACACGATTCGTTTCGGTCACATTCCACTTGACGGGCTAGATTCTCCTGAGAGGGTTCAAAAACTCATAAAAAATGAGCTTCCTTCAACGGAGAACGACACTGAATTCGGAGATGTGACTGCAAGTTGCTGGCAGGGACAGTATGCCTCTATGTCTGCCGCCTATGCCGTCATCAAAGCCCGATGTGATGGCCTGGGCTACGATACCGAGTCGTTTTCTGACGTCTCGGAAGACTCGTATCATGACATGGCAAGTCTTCTCGCTGAGTGTGAAGATTTCGTATCACGGGAGAGAGGAACTGGTGGTGGGCAGCAGTCTCACGTTTAGGCACCCTTGGTCCTCTTGAAAGTTAAGGCTTGTAGCACTTGAGAGCAGTGCCCTTTCAAAGGATTGTAAGTTGTGAGCAAGATGGTATCTTGTTGAGCCTCTTAAGCCTCGTGGGCCTCTAAGAAAACTTTTTTCAATGGTTTACTATGTTTAAGCCAATTGCTGTAAGGTGGTTGATAAGTTTTGTCAATACCTACTGCAATAACAGGTGCCTGCAATAAAACCGCAAATCCTTCTCGTGCTCTATCACGTCGTGTCAAGTTGTCAACACATTTACATCTATATACGTCAATGGATGAGCTCCCCAAAAAATCAGACTAATACCCATTCGATTGCGCATATCTATGCATGCAAAATGGCCTCCGTACACTGTTGAAGGACCTCGCGCCCTAACCGCCCTCATCGCCTCACCGTCGCCGTAGCATGCGGAATGCTCGATGGTAACACTATCTTCAAGCATGAAAACGCGCCGATTCACAGAGCCAGAAACGTGAAAAAATGCCTCGAGGATCTGGGGGTGACTCCTCTGGCATGGCCGCCATACAGCCCCGACCTGAAACCCATTGAGAGCCTCTGGTCATGCCTCAAACAGCGAATTCTCAAACGGGATCCGAATATTGGGCATATTAAGAGTTTACAGGCCGCCTTGGATTACCTGGGAAAAATCGCGACAAATGTTTGGGAAGATATAGAAATAAAGCTTGTTAACGACCTGATCGACAGCATGCCTCGCCGTCTTCAGACTGTGATAGATTCCAAGGGTTTGTATACGAAGTATTGAGGCAATCAATGATTAAGCCTTCATGATTCTGTAGACGTGCTTAATTACACATTTTTGACATTTTAAATGGCCAGATTGCGAAAACGTAAAATAAATAGGTGTGTCCAATTTGGCGTTGGGCGTCATTTTCTTGGTGGGGCTGTACATCCCGGTTACGGCCCAACATTAGACACGCTCCATCAAATTACCAATCCCGCCAAACTATCATTTCTAAATTCCCAATTCTTATTGCCGCAACGCCCAAAACACCTCAAAACCATGCC
>SRQG01000541.1:0-12460 GCA_018360325.1 Claviceps aff. humidiphila group G2b
TAGATAGTTCTTCGGACCTAGCCTTAGTCCGCCATCACGCCCCTTGGGAGGCTCTGCGGAGTGGGCGCTTTGCGCCCCACACTGCCGGCGTCAATAGCAATCATATCATATTCTACGGAGTATACTCCGTGGACCGTAGCCTGTAGGTATATATGTATGTACACTCCGTAGTAGGTAGCCTGTACTCCGTTGATATGTAGCTTGCAAGTTGCCCATCTAGGTACCAGTACTGACCTGAGGTCCTCTCCTCTTCTGACTCATTCATCAACGTGTCATGACTCATCCACCACAACACACGATCCGGGATCCGGTGCTTCTTCGAAACTCAAGCTGATGCCAGTCACGGTGCCAACGCGGGCTTTATTGACGTCATTTGTGACTTATTAACACTGTTGACTTGAGCTGTGGCCTGACTACTAAGGTTCCAATAGACGTAACGGATGACTTTGACAACGCTACCTGCTTTGACGTAGGTGAGTCTATACGCTTTAGTATCGGACACTCCCATCCCCGAGTGTACCAACGGTTATTCCTCTAAGTCCATTGTGGCTGGATAAGGAAACGTAGTCATGTTGCCATTGAGGCTCTTCTTGAGGCAGGAAAGCCTGTTTTTGGCAAGATAGAGAGCTGCGTAAGGCGTTGGCATTAGTGTGGGTGTGAGCGAGAGTAGCAAGAAGGAGTTTCTTTCAATTGGGTTGATGATGATGACGACGAGAAGTACGTATGTAATTGAATTGGGCATTTACATATTAACGAGTCGGACTGCGCGCCAGATCGGCGCCGGGTACGGTCCATTTCACTCCATCTTTCTCCTCGGACTTGTACATACCTCGCCCAAGTAACAGTCAGACGCCGTACGACTTTACAGATTTTACAAGTTACAACTTCCTTGTATGTACGCGCAACGCGCCTGACCCTCGAGCATTGCCTTGCACCAAATGCCTAAGGATTCCATTTCTCAGTGGCAAGTGAAGAACAGATAAGTAGAGGCCTTCATTCAACGAACAAACAGTTTTTGAAGGTGGCCAGGTCAGAAGAAAAGTTCGCGACTGAGCCTTTGGATGAATAGTTCCGTCATCATCAATTGCGCCCAGAACATCCGATCATCCATGCCCCTGAGTGTTGGGGATGACTCCTAGTCCTGGGCGATACGGATTTCTGGGCCGAGCGAGCCCTCAAGAGTCAAGCTACTTGTGAAGCCTTGGCGCAGCCGTTAAAAGCTCTTATTAGGGCATCCCCTCTTTCTATTCGTTTTCGATATTCGACAAGCCTGAGACTCGGACGGAGAGGCCTGCCGCTGTTATGCGACGTCTGCTACGAGGCAAACAGGGCCGGCGGCGGCTGACTCCGAATTCGAGAGGTCGACACCGGCAAACTTGCTGTCGAGAACTATCTGAGAAAGGAGGAAGAGGCCGGCCGGGCCCTCTATCTGGCGTCGATATCTGAGTCGTGCTCCCGACCGGCGGCAGTGCTAATTGCTGATGGTATGACGGCAAGGTGATGTTGATGATGTTGATTGAAGGAACTTCTACTCGGGATAGGGGCAGCGACCGCGTCCAAAGGTCCACCTCTACAGCCACAAATAGAGGTATGTACCTATGTTGGTCCGCGTTGGGACAGGGATACATAAGCTTTAGGTACCTACAGTGGCTGACGCTGTACAGGTACTCCTCAATTTTCAAAGGTCGCTGTGTCAGGGGGCTGCAGCCTGCAGCCAATCGGCGTCGCAGCGTACTGCAAAATTGGCCGAAAGCTAGAAGTATGTACTTGCAGTTTTCAATTCACGACGAGCTGCATCATTCCTCCATCAAATTCCATGTGCGCCCTCCCCCGGGCCCCTTGCCATCAACTTCACTTATAAGTTAAGATCGACCTTCCGTCGTTTTGAGTTCCGTGATCGAGGTTTCTCAAGACCACTCTGAGTCGCAACCCCATCGAACGCGGAATACCGCGAAAGAAACGCGAGGAAGCTTTATTCTTGATTCACTCTCCACCTCCCAAGTCACCAAGTGGCAGGAGCGCGTGATGAACGAGCTTGAGTTAAAGAACGTCAATGGGTGTCTCGGTCAAGCCAAGAAAAAGATGAATCAGAATGAGCAACGATGAAGCATTTGGTCTACAGGCATGGCCTCTAGGCTCTGCTTTCCCGGCTTTAGGAGAGCGAGAAGGAAACTCGATTGACATTTTGTGCTTCCTGCCTTTTGATTCGCCGTGTGAGGCGTCCTCCAGCTGCCACCACTCTTTCTCTGGATTCAGTATTTTCCATTATACTATACCCTGCCCTGGTGCGTCAATCCACCATTAGTTGCTAACTTGCTATCGTGAGTCGTGACATGGTGGCCAAACACACCATCGCAACGCGACTGACTCGACTCTTGAATTGCCATCGCAATTCGACGCATCTTGTGCTGGACTGACTTGGCCACCCTCTTTCAATTTCCTGCGCGGTGCACCCATTTCGAAACCTTAAGCACGAGTTCGTCAGTCGTGGCGCCAACTTGTTCCCAGACACTGTGCTGCGTCCCGGGGTCGGCGACTCAGCGATTTGACCGGCAGCTTTCTATCGCAAGAGCTCGGTGCTGGACTACGTTGTTACGAGCACGGAGAGCAAAAGGTCTATGTACTTCCCAGATGGAGATGATGGTGCGCGCCAAGGCCATGGGATGTACGGTTACCGAACTGCTTGACTTCACTGCCTAAGCAAGCTGGCATGCGATGAGATTGTCGCGTATGCGAAGGATGTATGCGCGTTGTGGCTCAAGGTATAAGTCGAGGACCGACGTTGAGTTGTCCAGTGTTTCCTCGCCCACTTTCTCTTCTTCATTTCTTGTCCTTTGTTTCCACCTCTTTTGGGTTGCCTCTCGCTTTTACCTTTGCTTTGCAAGGTATTTCCTTGTTCTTTGACTTTCTCATAAGGACCAAACAACCAACAAACGTCGGATATACTACATAATATGTAAGATCACTTCCGATTATCATTGAGAAGACAACCACAAGCACAGGCAACCCCATCTACTTCTTTTCATCATTCTTCCGTCCGCGAACGACAGCCGTCTCAAGTTTATTCCACGCAACTGAACGGACCTGTCACGCTAAAAAAAAACTCGCCGCTGCCTCTGTTGCACTCTCCGGCTTTCTCAACGGAAAAGGTACTACGACGGGCCCGGAGGGAGGGAAGCATATGACGGCTGTGAAGAATCTGCGAATCACAGGAACATAAGTGATCTAGCTGGTGACAAGTCACTGGTCCGGGAATGAAATGGCCTCCTGGAATTTCCCATAGATATTGCCACACGTGTAAGCAAACTTGCACCTCAGAACGCAAGGTCACACAATCACATTGTGCGCCAAGAGCGAAGACGTCCAACTTGAGATTGAGAAGTGACGGCACAGAACGATGGCGCCCCGACGCCCGACGGCGCAGAACTGAGCAGCAGCACGAAGGACATCCCGCATCCCTAGGCCTCAGGCACGCCGCACCTCTGTTTGTCCGAGGTTCTTGTGTATTACTGTATATAAGAACGTTAACAACTTGGGGAGAGAACACACACCTCTAGAGATTCTTTTAGAGCCACAGTCGATTATCGCGTTCTGAAATGACATTAATCAGTTCCTAGTCCCACACATTGGCCGTTGTCACAAGGTCACAACCGTAACGTTAGATCCAGTAAGTACTAAGAGGCTTTCTTGGTTCCATAGCTAGGCTAAAGTCATTCCAAAATCGGAAATGCATTGCCCAAATGGCAAAAAACGGTAACCGTGTACGGTGTACATATGTGCTAATAATGAGTGGAGTTACAGTTCATTATTAAAAAGACGCCTAACAACAAGCAAGAAGTTATTGACTCCCTCGGGAGGAAGAATGAGACCCCGACCGTCCCTCTCAATGTGTTGGTCGAGCATTCTGACCCCGTTGCCAACAGCCTGAATGGCTACGCGCCCGGCGTTCTGATTGTGGTACGATATAAACATGACATAATGATCCCTTACGCTTTGGCCTTGTCTTACAACATAACGGTACGCCATGATGAACGTAATTGAGATGCCGGCTATGACTACTGCGCTCGGATCATCTTCATTAGGTCCAGGAAAGCGGACAGTCGCAGAAGTGCTGGGTTCTCGTTTCTCTAGTTCGGACGATGACACGATCTCGTCCCGGGCTGTAAGTCTGCTTCCGGACACACCACGTCAGTAATGTGATTGTATTGATGGAGAGCTCAAGTGATTCGCACAGGTAGGTCGGCGGCATCGACTTACTCTGAGGCCGGAACGACAGCATTTTCAAGGTTGAGTGACGCGTCATCCTGAACGGTCTGTTGGTCCGCGAGAGGTTGGACCGGTCCGGTGGCTAGTGCCAAAACTCCGGAAGCAAAGGCGAGTGCGGTGAGAAGTCTCATCTTGATGACGGGTACAATGGATACGAGATCACGATAGAACTGGGAAAGAGTACAAGTGCTGAAGAGATGAGGAATGTCAGTCTCTGTCAGCAGTGAGCGGAAATGGCCTTGGTTTTATAGATACATAATCGTACGACGTAAACTAATCTCATCAACTGACCCTTGACTGGTCACCGATATCTACGGAATACCGTACGTGATCCTTTTTTACCGATGCTGCACAGCAAATCAGCGAATCAGCGAATCTGAAATTTTGGAAACGCAGGTCTAGATTCTAGTAACATCGGTAGGGAACGGGTGCTGGCAACGGGACAAGACCCAACGAATATCTCATTCTCAGCGTCGAGCAATATGGCCAAATGCCTCAGCAACTAACCTGGATGAGCGCCGCGACCCGCCTGAACAAATGTTAGAGGACCGGCCATGGGGACTTCACGGATTACCACGAAGTTCGAACAATACTGGCACGAAGATGCCGCCCTGCTCTGCTCTTAGGGGCAGCGGAAATTGCCCAATCACCTATTGTGCTGCCGGAAGGTGAAAGCCTGCCACCGCGGATCGTCGGAATCGAGCTATCGCCGCGGCAGTAGACAAAGACTTCGAAACTTTTCTGAAGTTAGTAGAAGCGACAAACTTCTACAAAGACATCTGCGCCTAGTAGGCGCCCTCTCAATTTCTCTGCATTTGTCTTTCTTTCGCTATCTCTTCTTTTCTGTACTCCGTATGTTTAGCTACTGCGTGCTATGGAGGCCGCCTCTGACTCACTGGATTTGCGGCCATGCCTCTGGCAAAATGCTGCCTGAGACGTAAACAGGTACGTAACCTGTGCCCGAACGACAGGGCGTGGTGGACGACGCTGACGCTGGACATCACACAGACGATAGTAGGACATTGAGATGCGGGATGGTTTCTAGAAGAACCTCGTGGCGGGTAGACGGGTAGATGCTGCACCCATTCGCGTGGATGATGTGTATGTATGTTAGCCCTGCCCAAAACTGGGACGCAGTGGCGTTCAATACCCAACAACAACGACATAGGTAGACAAACGGTACCTATGCCAAGGCACTTCTCTTGACATGTACATGGACGT
This sequence comes from Claviceps aff. humidiphila group G2b, assembly GCA_018360325.1. NCBI lineage: Eukaryota > Fungi > Ascomycota > Sordariomycetes > Hypocreales > Clavicipitaceae > Claviceps > Claviceps aff. humidiphila group G2b. Next base: position 5,488 of record SRQG01000541.1, read on the forward strand.
CCGTTGCAACTTGCCACGCATTATCCAAGTTTCCCGTCGCCCGAATACACATAACACGAGCTCACGACTCACAGGCTCACAGTTTATGATCGAAGAAGAGACCCCATCTTGCCGTACATCACGAGCAGGTAGTCTTGACATTGCCCAAACCCGAGAGCAAGTACTCTATAGTATCGAATGAGTCCCGGCCTCTCAACGAATACACGGCTTCAATGTTCATAGGGCAGGCCGCAGGGATACTAAGCGTTGACGAAAGAGACGGGAACGCGACCGCCGCGCAAATTCGAAAGTCGTGATCAGGCGACTCTGCGCACTTATCGCAGGGTATATCGGTATAATGCTTCTTTCGAGCAACAGCAACAAACCCTGGAGTCCGGAGTCCGGAGTCCGGAATCCGGATGCCCAGATCGAAAGAAGAGGTGCCTCGGTCCTCCAGGGTCTGGCCAGAATTATTCGACGGCTAAATACCCTGACGGATCCCTTCGTGTTTTGCAAAACCTGGTTTGATCGCCACTGTCCACACATCCACATGTCACATAATCACGTAATTTTACCTGTGAGAATCGGAGACATACCCCTACCGATCCGCCCAAGAGGCCAGAAGTTAGAACACTAAGCTGGCAGGAAACTGGCTTATGTGCGAGATATAGGTAGGTAGGTACGGAGTAGTGCAATGCAACAACCCTGGTCGTGGCCCGTGGGCCGTGCCGCATCGTTCATTGTCCCATCGCCAGGAATTCTCTTCGGCTCTTTCTCATCAGATAATTCAGATTCATCGATCATTCTGCTGCGTTCGACCGGGCCTGTGACGGAGTTACTCAAAACCGTGATTTTCGCTGGTTTATGTTGAAAGTATATGTTGGATTATCAGAGCAAACAAATCAGATTACACATAGCTTGCCTGCAAGTGACTTCAGACTCAGTGAGCAAGAAGCATTTATCCAAAGGTGGCTAGGTAGCTAGTAAGGAAACAAGGTGCGCAGATCGCTGTGCCGTCTGATTTGTGGCCTCGGACTTCTTTACTACCTCAAGAGTCTCATTGGCCGCAGAATCGTTGGACGAGGACGTCGAATTCTTTGCCCACTGCTCGCACAGGTTGTTACACGCCTCCGCTGTGACCTGTCCGCCGCCTGTACCTCATGTTGACGCCGACTGTGGCCTCGGTGCCAGTGAGCCTTTCAAAGTACTCTGGTCAATACCATGAGTAGGGGAGAGGACGCTGGAAGCCCCTGTTCTTCGTAGCGACATCGTTGCGCCTGCTGCGGGCTGGGTGCCGCTGTCCGATTTGAAGCTCCGCAATGATTCGAATGTCGTTAAAGGGCGGAGATCTGGAATTGGCTCGCATACGAATTGTGCTGCCATTGCTGCGCCGTTTGGAAACACCACGTTGTTGTAAGATTCGATGGAAGGACTACGAAAGCATGATGATAAAACATGATGCCTTCGTTGAGTTGATGGTGTTGGCGTGGCCTGGCGTTATGACCGAGGCCCGACCCATTGTCCAGAAACTTTTTTCGGCAGAAACTTCTTTGACGAAAACTCGATGTATAGTTTACTTTCGTTTACTTTGTAATCGCCACGAGTGCCTTCAGCATCAAGGCAATTCTTCCTCCTCCCTCGGCAAGCAACGTTTTGTTCTGAAGTATCGTCTTCAACGGTCGATTCTTCGCCCTGGCGGTCCTCTGCAGGTTGAATCCCATTGACTTGAATCAATGGGATGTCAATGGTTCTCCGTCCTGCTTCCTCGAGGCAAGGATCAACTCACTCCGCAACATAAAGGTCTTCGATCAGTTGAAGTTGAGCTGGTGAGTCGCTCTCGGCAAAGCGAACATCTCTCGCTCGCACCGGCCTCTGTTCGCTGGGCAGGCAAATTCTCGTAGAGTCGACACTTGGGACCTTCCATCCCGACCGGTCTGCCGATCTTTGCTCTCGGGGCCATCTTCTGGGCTTTCACACGACGTTCGTCGGGAATCCGCACGTATGCGAGACATCCCAGGTTCTCAAATATCGAATGGAAGCATTGTTCTGAAGACAAAGTATTTTGAATATGGCCTCTTGTGGTGACGCGCCGTCTTTATTTCCGGTACGGAGTAAAGTCGGAAGCAAATCACAAGGTAGTGATTTTGGCCTGATGTTGGAACCGTAAGGTTACACATAAATGAATAAAGGTTAAAACAAGCACTAGTGCATAAGCATAAAGGTATGTCATTCTGATGATTGTCTTCGTTGTTATTGTCTACCGCATAATCTCAGTTGTTTGGCACTGAGTGGGATCAAAATTTGCTTGTGATTTGTTGAACCGCAGGATGCTTCAAGGGTCCTGCTTGCCGCCTTTCCGTATGAGGACGTTGACCCGTAAAAACAGATACATCTCGAGCTTAGCGTGGCCAAGGCTCACACGTTGATTGGGTGCCCCGTTCAGTGCCAAACAACTGAGATTATACGGTATCTACAAAAAGGGGCGGAGGCCAGCTTTGTGGTGTTGTGCTCGCTGTGTGGACCCATGCCCCCACAGACGAGACACGCACACCAATCAGCGTGCAGTGCGCTGCACATTGCTGTCCTGCGATTCCAACACCTGACGTCTGGTTGGTCCAGTATAGGGCCTTGTGACCCACCCATCTAGAACCTTCTGGCCCACCGGATCGCATGCCAAGTTCCAACCAAGAAGAACGTCTGACACCCAAGATGGCGCCCTGTCACGTCACGTGACACCCATGCACGTCACGTGTGACGTCACGTGAGGGGCGTCTATCAGGACACCATCGTGATTCGTGGGTCACACCAGCTTAGCTGAGGCATCATCTATCACACCACCATATTTCCACCCACGTTTGCACGTGCACCCTCACAGTTGGTAGCAATTTTGTGGTCTTTTTTATTTTCGGTTTTTTCGGTGTCTCGTATACGCACTGAACGCGGCGAGCCCACGTCTCAACCTCGGTAGAGACTGAAGAGCGTCCATGTCAGAACGGCCCTCGCCCGAACTGATAGAGGAAGCACAGCGGATACATCAGCGGATACATCGCCTTCTGTCGGCAACAGAGCAGAAAGTCAAGCTCGGTCCCCAATCCAAGAATTTAGTCCAACACATCGCGTTCGACTTCGACGATTATCACCCGACCGAGGCTCAGGCCTTTAACTACCCGATCGAGTGGGTGGGTTTCGGAAGGCAGTTCCAGACGGCTTGGAACCGTTGGGAACGAAAAGCGATAAAACTTGACCAGCCAAGTGCGACGAGATTCGTACGGGCATCATTTCCACCGATTCCACCTGATCAATCTAGTGAGAAACAACAAACTCGGACGAAAGCGGAGAACAACGACAACGCGGACACGTTAGCCGAGCGGCTTGCTCGGATGCAGCTGCGAAGCAGCCGGGAAGACACATCTACCTCACCGAGCCAGGCAACAACTGAATCAACCGATTCAGACACAAGGGAGGCACCTAAGATATTACCACTTCGGGCGCCGTCGTGGAAATTTAACCCTCTCCCGAGAGACGAGCAACGCCCACTGTTCGGACCGCCCGGCGGCTCCCTCGTGGCTCCCCGCCCGCCAGTCACACAGCGAAAAAGTACAGAAGATTCGGGAGCGTCTCGCACGCCTCAACCCGCAACAAATTCACGGGTTCAGGAGCAGCCCGCAACAACGAAACTACTCAAGGGGAAGCAAAAACAGAGCGTATTACCGACACCCCCCCCCCACTTACGATATCCGGTCCTGACGACGTCCGTACATCCACTGAAAGCTGTACACCCAGCCGGGTAAACAGGGCTTCAACAACCGGCAGGGCACCACGAGCCAAGATGCGCACGTTCAATTCGACAATCGGGCCCAGAACCGACAATTCCCGGCGCGGGGTCAGACGGCCAACATCAGGCCGTACTCGCAATTCAACAACCGGTCGGGAGGACAGCAACGTCCGGGACCAGAGAGAGTGACGCCGTTCGGCGCCGCAACACGCCAAGACGCCATGTGGTCTAATCCGGTCCAGTCAGCAGACGCGACTGGTGACTACCAAGGTAATCTCCTCCAGTGGAACGATCAACACGGGGAGGTGGCCCAGCTCGTCGAAATAGACTACCCCGAAGACGAGAACGCTTGTGAGTACCCCGAGGAAGAACGGCAATACGACCACGACGACTTCTTGCGTGCTTCCGTGATCGTCCCGCAAGTGTTGGAATAGCGCATTCCTCGACTCAAAACTGTGACCACACATGCGGCACGCGTACGTCGGCTGGTCCACGCCTACACACTGGACTTGGTCGGGCTGGTTGCCCTCTGCTGGGAGGCCGACCCAGTCGTCCTCGAAGTCGTGTTGCCATTCGACCTCGGGATATTCATAGCCGTCCTCGTCTTCGGGGTAGTCTACCTCGACCTGCTGGGCCACCTCCTCGTGGTCATCGGGGTTCCACTCGAGTAAGTTACCCTGATAGTCACCAGTCTCGTCTGCTGACTGGACCGGATTTGACCACATGGCGTCTTGGCGCGTTGCGGCGCCGAACGGCGTCACTCTCTCTGGTCCCGGACGTTGCTGTCCTCCCGACCGGTTGTTGAATTGCGAGTACGGCCTGATGTTGGCCGTCTGACCCCGCGCCGGGAATTTTCGGTTCTGGGCCCGATTGTCGAACTGAACGCGCGCATCTTGGCTCGTGGTGCCCTGCCGGTTGTTGAAGCCCTTTTTACCCGGCTGGGTGTACACGTTCGTTGCGCCCTGCCACTGCGCCCTCGGGGTGAAGTTGCCTCTACCGGGCGTTGCGTATCGTCCGATCTCGCGGCCTCGCTGGTTGGCCGCGGGGAGCCCAGAGTACTTACGATCAACACGGGGAGGTGGCCCAGCTCGTCGAAATAGACTACCCCGAAGACGAGAACGCTTGTGAGTACCCCGAGGAAGAACGGCAATACGACCACGACGACGGCTGGATCGCGCTCCCAGCGGGGGGCAACCAACTCGGCCAAGTGCAGCATGTAGACTTGGACCACCCGACGTACACGTGCCGCATGTGCGACCGTAATTTCGAGACGACGAATACGCTGGCCCGACACTTGCAAGAGGACCACGGCGGCACTCAGAAGCTGGCGGCAGTTAGATCGGCCGACACGTCATACTTCCGGCAGGTTCCCGACAACCGCGAGCAAGGCAACGCACCCGCGCACCGCGAGCCAGATTTGGAGTTGGCGGCACTATCACCCCAACTGGCACATTTAGAGTTGGCGGCACCACCACCCCAATTGGCAAAATTGGAGTTGGCGGCAGACGGTCAGGACGGCAGTACAGCAGTACAGCAGAAGCTGCCAGGACCGGTAGGAGGAGACAAAAAACCTCCGGCTTGGGGTATTCGCGAAGCAGGGACTGACTAAGGCCCTCGGAAGGCATGAGAGGCACGCTACCGCTCTTTTTCCCACTGGGTCTTTTACCGAGGGTAGCAGGGACGATGGTGTCAGAGTATGGAAGTTTCACATTGTATATATTTGCAGGCTTGTGTGGGAGCGATGAGGGCATCGCTCATTAGTTGGCGGCAACTGTCACATCACGTGACACCCATGCACGTCACGTGTGACGTCACGTGAGGGGTGTCTATCAGGACACCATCGTGGGTCACACCAGCTTAGCTGAGGCATCATCTATCACACCACCATATTTCCACCCACGTTTGCACGTGCACCCTCACACGCCCCCTCCCTGCCATCAACTTCACTTAAGATCGATTGTCCGTCATTTTGAGTTCCGTGATCGAGACTTTTCAAACCAGTCTGAGCCGTAACACCATCGAACAGGGAAAACCGCGAAAGAACGCGAGGAAGCTTTCTTTCTTGATTCACTCTTCACGTCACTTCAAGTCACGGAGTGCGTGATTAGAGACGAGCTTCAAGAATGACAATGGCGTCTCGGTCACGCCATGCGAAACATGAATCAAGATGAGCAAAGATGAAACATTTGGTCTACGGGCATAGCCTCTTCTATCCCAGCCTCAGGGGAGCGAGAAGGAAACCCGATGGCATTTTACGCTTCCTGCCTTTTGAATCGCCGTGTGAGGCGTCCTCCGGCTGCCAACACTCTTTTTCTTCGGATTCAGCATTTCTCATTGTTTACCCTGCCCTGGTGCGTCAATCCACCATTAGGTGCTATCGTGAGACGTGACATGGTGACCAAAGTTCCAAACACAGCGTCGTAACACCGTACACGACCAACTCGACTCTGGGATTGCCATCGCGATTCGACGCATCCTGTGCTGGACTGACTTGGCCACTCTCTTTTAATTTCCTACGCGGTGCACTCATTTCGAGACGTTAAGCGCAAGTTTGTTCGTGGTGCCAACTTGTTCCTAGGTCGGCGACTCAGCGATTTGACCGTTGACCGGCAGCTTTCTATCGCAAGAGCTCGGTGCTGGACTACTACGTTATCACAAGCACGGAGAGCAAAAAGGTCTATGTACTTCCCAGATGGAGATGATGGTGCGCGCCAAGACCATGGGATGTACGGTTGCCGAAGTGCTTATTAGTGTCACAGTGTCGCTGCCCATTTCCTTTGTGGACAGGTCATATGCCGAGAGCCAGCTGGCCGCCTGCTGGCGCCCCGGTGAAATTGTCAAGTAGGTATGGCTCAAGATATGATTGAGTCAAGGACCGACATCGAGCTGCTTTCTCGGCCCCTTTCTCTTCTGCGTTCCTTATTCTTTGTTTCCATCTCTTTTGGTTTGCCGCTCTCTTTTTCCCCTTTGCTTTTGAAGGTATCTCCTTGTCCTTTCTCACAAGGACCAAACAACCAACAAACGTCTGATATACTACTTTATTATTATGAGTATTGTTATTTCTACCACCCCATATTACTATTCATACCACCTGTCCCACTAATTTCCTTTTCGGTCGACCTTTTTCCGTCGCGCCGTACACCCAGCTACCGGCCACCGCATTGTACACATGGCAATTGCACGCACGCAATCTTTTCCTCCATGCAAATCCTATTCTTC
>SRQG01000542.1:0-12384 GCA_018360325.1 Claviceps aff. humidiphila group G2b
TGGCATGGTTTTGAAGTGTAATGGGCGTTGCGAAAAGAAAATGGGAAATTTAGAGTTGACAGTTTGGCGGGATGGGGTAATTTGATGGAGCGGGTCTAAGGTTGGGCCGTAGTGGGGCCCACGGCCCATGTACCCTCCTTGCCGTGAATATTGCGGACCAACGTGCTCGGGAGTCGGGAGTCGGGACGAACATCCAAACCACCACCCATTCGAGTTCACAATTACACAAATCTAGATCGCTAAACAATTTGGATGTAGGAGATTTGTAAATATCCAACATGATTCACCTTGGAATATAGCAGGGATAGGAGGTTTTTAGCCATTGATAACGGAAAGCAGGATCACATCGGTTCATCGCTGTGAAACAACTCCCTACATTGCGAGACAGATGCGGTAAGACCACAAAACTTTAAATCGGACGCATATTTCTGCTGAGCCGGAACCAGAGCTGCTGGGGTGTCTCAAGAACGCGAACACGAAGTTTTTTGAGCCTGGTTCTGGTATGAAACGTAATGTACAAGTCAAACGAGGGGTATCACGCTGGAATATATACAAGACAAGAATATGGCCCCCTTGGCTCAAGGACGCCCCTGTTTCCGACTCATTCTAAAGCCGACTCAACACCTCGAGCATCAGGGCTGTCAGCCGGCGTCAAGAAAAGTTTGACTCGGTCCCAGAAGGACGCACCGCTACTTGATTCCCCAATAACACCGGTCTGGACAATTTGCTTCGTCCAACGCTCCACGCCATCAATGTACAGGCGGTATTCCAACGTGCTCTGGCCGTCAACATTGTCGATTGTGAATGAGCCAAACTTGGAATGTCCCGAAGGAATGTACCTGCGTTTCTGTTAGCACATAATTAACCTCATTGTATTCGGTGAAAACTCACCCCAACTTGACATCTTCATCATCTACTTGCTTGTAAGTGGGAATAGGAGATGCGAATTGGTTCAGCGGACTGGTAGAAAATTCGTAAACAGATGCTGAGTCGGTCCACTTCGAGTCGGGAGGCGGGGGAAATTTCGTGGCTGCGAACTCGTGACGATCGCCAGAGAGGATGACAACGGTGTTTCCACGAGTGCCAGCGTCCCACATGGCCTGGAGGATCTTCTTTCGCTCCACCAAGAAGCCACCCCAGGTGTCCTGGACATTCACGGGCCAGTTCTTGGTAAATGGAACGGATGAAGCTACAAACTTCCACTTGACCCCCTTGGGCTCAGGACGAGCCAACCAAGCCAGGAAATCAGCCAGTTGGTCCGCCCCGAGCATGGTTTTGCCCTCCGTGTCAAACGGTTCGCTGTTGCTGGACCGGTAACTCCTCGTGTCCAGCAAGAAAAAGCTGGCTGGGCCTTGAATAAACTCATACCATGTGGCATCCTTGCGTCTCTGACTTCTTGTACCCGCCATGATGGCGGTGGGTGGGTTGACGCTAGCTTGATATGTGTGCCAAGGACCAACAGCAGCGTTGTATACTCCAGTACTGTTGGAGGACCAGTCATTGGAGATTTCGTGATCATCCAAGACATGGATCCAGCTCAGATTTTGTGCCACAGGTGCCCAATCGGGAGATGCGTATACCTGCCTGTACTGCATGCGATACTCCTCGGTAGATTTACCGAAGCGCTCAGGAACATCCACATAGATGAAGTCCCCCAAAAATAACATGAACTGAGCACTCAGGTCTGGAAGCTTTTTTGCTAGATGACGGAGGCCAGGAATAGCAAGAGCGTGGTCTAGTGGATTATACGGAAACCGAGGTAGGATGCACGATGTAGAAAGAAACGTAAATTTTCCGTCGTTGACGGATGGCATGCTGCCAGGCTTAGGAGGGCTGAGAAATTCACCCGTATGATTGTTGGAAGTCTTCCATTCGTACCAGCGCTGGTCAGAGTATCTCAGCGGCACAGTAATCGCCTGCGTGAAGTCTGTCTCATTGCTTGTCAGCTTAACGTCGACAGCTGAGTGCCAAGAGGCATGTTCCAGTAGTGGCTCGGCGCCTTTGACACGAATCTGTAAAGTCACTGGCAACTGCGACTGATCCGGCTCGCGGATCAGGAAACGAGCTTCACTGGGAGACACATATCCTAAGCGGACAAATGACAGGTCCTCAGCCGTGTGATACCATCGTGCCCGGTACAGAGTGTCGACTGTGAAGCCAACAAGAAGAGCATTGATCAAGACACCGAGCAATGAAAGCTTTGGTTGCGCGCGACTCGGGGCTCCATAAAGAAGCACTTTCCAAGGAGCTTCATTTTTCTCCTCCAGGATGATGTTTTCTTGAATATCAACCTCTTCGGCCACTACCTGGGACCCCGTTGCCTGTCCCGTTTCAGTGAGGAGGAGATTTTCAGGGGTGATAGTCGTTTGCTTGACGGTGATATCAATTTCGTCGTCCAGAACCTTGACGTCAGGACCAGCGAAGAAGCTTGCGAAGAAGGAGGGAATGTAGATAGCGAAGAGCGCGTAAATGATTGACGGAAAGTGAGCCTGCATGCGATTAGACTAGTAGTTTCACGTCAAAGCGATTGACTTTTCATACAGGGAACTACAAGTCAACATTAGTCTAATCGGCAACTTAAAATTCACGCAAGACGGTGTACGAACAAATCTCAAGAACAGAATGGCGGACACGCGCAAGGCGACCGAAGCCCCCTTGGCGATCGCAGTTTGGATCGACATTTGGTCGACAAGTGCAAGACAAATCAAATTAGTGGGAGATGATGAAGAAGAAAGAGGAGATGCGTCGCGCGGGCATGACCCTTCAAATCGAATGTATGTAACACGTCACCATGCAGCGCGATGCAAGTTGTAGGAATTTCGGTACACGGGATGGATAGGTAAGGAAGGATGCAGCAAGCTCCTGAAACGTACGTCAGTCACGTCATGCAGATGGCGAAGCTTGAGCTGTGGCATGCACAGTGTCAAACAGCGTCAGCGCTGCACTGTTATGCTGTGGCTTGGCTCACGGAGACCGGCACAAGCGAAAATCCGGCGCCGAACGGGAAGCGTGGCCCCTTTGCGTGACGCTGCGGAGCTGCGATTCTTAGCCCGATCTCGATATCTAGCGGACCAGCGCTAACAAGGAGCCACGGTGCACAAAACGACATCTCCCCCCTTTGATATACAAACAACGCGAATTGTTCACCAGTGTTGCACGCGACAACAGCGACAACCTTGTATCAGAGCCACACGATGAGGTTGTCTACGATAGCAGCGGGCTTAATTGCCTGTCTGATTACCGACGTCGCCGCGACCTCCCTGACGTACAGGCTAGATGCCAACGAAAGGGCCTGCTTCTACGCTGAAACCAAAGCGGACAACGAGAAGATTGCCTTTTACTTTGCCGTGCGAAAACCTCCCGTTTCGTTTACGATACCGCGACCGCACCGTTCGGTAACGCGTCATGAACGTCTTCAGTGCCGTAGCTAACTGGTGTTTTGCGCTCATAGGTCCAATCCGGTGGTTCGTTCGATATCGACTATCTGGTCGAGGGTCCCAATAACAAACTCATCTTGAAGGGTGAAAAGGAACGCCAGGGCGATTTTGTCTTTAATGCGCAGCATGCTGGAGAATACTCGTTCTGCTTCAACAACGAGATGAGCACATTCGCTGAGAAGCTTGTCGACTTTGAGATCTCGGTTGACAACGAAGATCGAACTGCAAAGCTGCCCTCGAAGCCAGGCACAACCTCAGAGCAGACTTCAGAACTGGAACAATCTGTCTTTAAAATCTCTAGCCAGCTGTCGACGATTACGCGAAATCAAAAGTACTTCCGAACTCGCGAGAACCGAAACTTTGCTACCGTCAACAGCACCGAGATTCGAATTGTCAATTTCAGCGTGATTCAAATTCTCTTGATCGTTTGTATGGGGGCTTTGCAGGTCTTTGTCGTCCGATTCTTCTTCCAGGTATGTGGTTTGGTCTTCTGCTACAGGAATCTTGGACCGCCTGCTAAAGGGAGACAACTTCTAGGGCGCTCGCAAGGGCTATGTTTGAATTGTTGCACGGCGTTTGCCTACTAGTACAGGATATTACGAGGCGCATGTTGGAAACCAAGGGGGAAAAGTGGTCAATGTGGGAATGAATGATGCGATTGATGGATATGATTCTGCCCTGCGTAAAAATTGGCAGTGGCAGCTCAAATGCGGGTCGCAGTCGCGAAGATGTTGTTGGCGACTTTGAAGGCAAGTGAGCGAGAGGGCCGTTGGAGCCGCACTAATCCTCGGCAAGCCCAGCTACTTATTAGAAGCTCAACTACGCTATGAAATAGTGATACAAAGAGAAAGAAATGTAGCCGATCGACTGAATGCCCCCAAATTTACTTGGCTAGCAGCCTCACAGCTGTTGCTGTAGCACAGAACGCCTACATGGCTGGTTCGTTTGGTATGTAGCTTGGCACAATTTGAGCGAAGATGTGAGACCCAACACCACGAAACAATATTGCGAGAGTCACAGAAATGAGAAGCGACATCGCATCTGGTAGTACATACAGAGCGCTGTTGTATGGATATGTATGTATTAACTTGACAGTTGCGTACCACGTACATATTGTATGTACATATGTACATACTTGGTGGACAGGCTAAGCCACACGCGCCCGGAGCTTGGGGTTGCGCCACATCTGGAATTCTTCCCCGTCCACATCAGCCCTCCACGACAAACTGCTTCATCCATAACCGCAAACCGAATCTAGTCCTCCGTTCCAACCAAGTCACGCCAGTCATGACCTCGCTCGCGGCCTCACTGCAGGCGTCACTGCCAAAGCCAAAGTACACGGGCGAGGAGGAAGAACTACCAGCCAGGGCACAGCAACGAGGTCCTCGCGTCGTCGGGCCCGACCAAATTGACGAAACCCAAATTGTCCTCAAGAGAAGCGGTCCGCCACCGTATGGCCAGCGCGCAGGATGGAGACCACGGTCGCAGGAAGACTTTGGAGATGGCGGCGCTTTTCCCGAAATTCCCGTTGCACAATACCCCCTCGATATGGGCAAAAAGGGCGCGACGACGAGTAACGCGTTGACAGTCCAGGTTGACGGCGAAGGCAAGGTCAAATACGACGCAATCGCACGGCAAGGTCACAGCCAAGATCGCATAATACACACCTCGTTCAAAGACCTGATCCCTCTCCGGCAGCGAGCCGACGCTGGTGAGATCGACCTCTCCCGTCCCGACAAGGAGACCGTAGCCGCGGCGACCGAAAAGACGAAGAACGCTCTCGCAGTTCTGGTCAATGGCGCTGTGGCCGCCCAACGACCCAAGAACATCAACGTCGGACAGCGAAATGATCCGACATTTGTTCGATATACGCCCGCCAGTCAAATGGGCGATAATTCGAAGAAGCAGGATCGTATCATGAAGATTGTTGAGCGGCAGCGAGATCCGCTAGAGCCGCCTAAATTTAAACACAAAAAGATACCCCGCGGACCGCCCTCACCACCTCCGCCTGTAATGCATTCACCACCACGGAAACTCACTGCAGAGGATCAAGAAATGTGGAAGATTCCTCCCCCAGTCTCCAACTGGAAGAACCCAAAAGGTTTCACCGTCCCCTTGGACAAGCGTCTTGCTGCCGATGGCCGTGGCTTGCAGGATATCACTATAAACGACAAGCACGCCCAGTTTGCGGAAGCCGTCAAAATGGCAGAGAGGCACGCACGCGAAGAAGTCCAACAGCGAGCCCTCATGCAGCAACGGCTTGCAGAGAAAGAAAAGGCCCAAAAGGACGAGAATCTTCGATCGTTGGCCCAAAAAGCCAGAGAAGAGCGCGCAGCTGCTGCCGGGCGAGGGCGCGGGCGAAGACGGTCACTGGACTCGAGAGATTCAAGAGACTCGCGGTCACGGTCATATTCACGTTCGCGGTCTAGAAGCTACAGCGACTCCAGATCAGCAGCCTCCCGCAGCGATGACGAGGACGCTGAAATCCGCGAGCGCGAAAAGGCCAGGCGAGAAAAGCTGCGGGACGAAGAGAGGAAGCTTCGACAGAACCGCATGGGTGCTGAGCGCCGCATGCAAGTCCTGGCCCGGGAGCAGGGTCGCGATATTTCCGAAAAGATCGCCCTCGGTCTGGCGAAGCCTACTCAGTCCAAGGAGACCATGTACGACTCGCGCCTGTTTAACCAGTCGAGCGGCTTCGAGAGTGGATTTAATGAGGATAACCACTATGATAAGCCGTTGTTCGCGGCGCAGGATGCCATTAGTAGCATTTACAGGCCGCGCGCTAACGTGGAGGAGGATGATCCGGAGGCGGGAGATAAGGAGATGGCCAAGATCCAGAAAACGAGTCGGTTTGGAGAGGCGCTTGGCAAGGGCACGTTCAAGGGTGCGGCGGATGCAGAGGTATGTTTCCTGGGCCGTGTGCCTCGCTTCTTTTTTGTTGTCCTTTGATTCCCTGCACTTTACGCTTTGCTTTGTAAACCTCTATCCCGCCATCCGGCTATCCCTTGACTCTCTACCTCTCAATTCCCCAATGTCTTCGTTTGCCTGTTGCTGTTCCTTCTTCCTCTTCTTTTTCGCCCCTCGTCTTTCTCTTTCAGGATATTCACACACGATACAACACTCACATATGTCTCAATACAGGCCCGCGAAGGACCCGTGCAGTTCCAAAAAGAAGCCGCCCCCGCTGTCGACCCCTTCAACGTGGACCAGTTTCTTTCCGAGGTTGATCAGAGTTCGTCCTCAAAACGAGGCTATGGATTACAGGAAGCGGAGTCGCGTCAGTCAAAACGGGCGCGCGTGGAAGACGAAGAGGATTGATGTGCAGGAAGAACAGAAGCTAGTGGGCGTTTGTAGAAATAGACTAGGAGGGGCCGGGTCGCCATGGACCATGGTTGATTTTACGAATTCTTGTATGAGCAAAATAATAAGAAACGTGGTGCAATACCTAGGAGAAGCTGGGTAGCTATCCACTGCATGGAACAAACGTCGTCAGGCACAGTAAACGGGCGTGACTTGGAGTTGGAGGCTAGAGATACTTCGTTTCGGGCAATTGAGGTACCGAATGTCAATGCCATGTGGGCTCCTTCAGATGATGGTAGTTTGACGCGTCTTTTGCTCTCTTCTGTGTCTATTTGATCAAATTCTCGGCGCCAATAGAAAACGGCTCAGAGATGTGCCAATTTGCGCTTGCAGGCAGATTTATACGACGAAGCAACAGGACTTCCCCAGTGAGCCCCACCAAGCTTCAGGAGTCAGGACAAAGCGTTGCGTCAAGTTGCACGTTGCAACTTGCAACTCAACCCAACAACTCAACGGAGGGACCCACAGCGGGTGTGGCGTTATTAGCCCAAGCAAGACAAAATCCGAAAACGTCTCAGACGCAATATCCGGTATCGCCAGCCCGTCAGCACTGAGCAGACAAATAACCCAGTCCTCTCGTTTCGCTACTCTGTAATAAGTGTTGGCCCTGGCTCTCGAACGTCTTGAAGCCTTTGCTTCCAAATCACCCTCCAGCTGGACACGTCGCCTTCAGCCAACATTGGCTTTCCCCATCTCTGCTCCGCTCGTGTCATGAAGCGACAGACCTGGGCCGCGCGTCTGAAATACACCCTCATCCCGCCTTGCCAATAAATAACAACATTCTCCTCCGACAAGGTCATCGAAGTTCATCGGTTTTCCAATCCACAGCGCAAGGTCCGGTGCGACCTCAAAGACTTGGTCTTTATGAATCTCACAATGGCATTCGGGGCCTTCCTCGACACCCGGAAAGCCCTTCTCCTTGCACCACTCGTCTCGTCCTCGTGGTCTCTCGTCTACGCCTGGGACCAGCACGTCTTCCTCAACCACTTGACACATCCGGAGCTCTGTCAGCGCAGCAATGCCATCCTCCCTACGTACTGGCGCGTCATGTTCCCCCTGGGCATCACGCAGGTCGTTTCGCTCCTCGGCGCCACGACGTGGGCCTCGGTCGGGGCCATAGTCTGGCACAAGGATTTGCTGCAGAGACGAGGCTCGCTGCTGTGGTATGCGGGCGCGGTGGGCTTTGCTGTCGGGCATTTGCTGTTTGCACCGCTGGTCGCGCCGCTGATCAAGTACATGATGGATGATGAGGGCGGGAGGCCACTGGAGAGGAAGCGCGCGGAGCCGGGGGATCGAAATGTTGAGGCACAGCAGCGGTGGTTGGGGTATAATTTGGTGAGGCTGTTGACGACGGATCTGGGCGCGTGTGTGTGTTGTGCGGTGGCGGTTGGGAAGACCTTTTCGCTGGAGTGAGGGGGTTGAGAGAGGATCTATTGTACATCACTTGTACTACACGGCAAGGCAAAATTTGGATCCTCTCAATGTCTCTCCCATAATTGCTATTGGAGGACTTCCTCCTCGCCGCGGCCGCTCTTTCATCCAAGACGACGCGGCAAAGATGGATGGACGAAGAACGGACATGACCCCGGCATTGAACTTGACAGAGATCAGCCATGTGCACTCCAGCTCGGTGACGACTTGCCGCGCCCTCTGAATTCGAGCGACGACGAATTCGATAGGCTGACTGATCTCTTGGAAATTTGGAATTCCCCGTGCTTGATATGTAAAACTGTCTAGCACGCAGATGTGCCGTTGCTTGAATCATACCTCTACATATTCGCAAAAGAGGCTGGAACTCGATCCTAGAGCGGGTCTGCAACGGTGATGAATCGTACGACGAGCTTCATACGCTGAAAAAGGGCCTGTTTCTTTCCCTAAAGACTGGAGAGGGAGAATCAGGAGATTTTCTTTAGCCTCGTCTTCTTCTCAAGCAATTAATAAAAGAATTGAGGTTGTGAGACGGTGCGTGAGTCGTCGCCAGACACTGACCCTCCCAGCATCTGTTCAACTTTGACTCGACTTCGTTCCACCTTCAATGTATGATGCTCGCGTCTACATGGTACACCAATAAAGGAAAACAACAATCGAGAATTAAGAAAGGGCACGGGACCACACGACCCATATCATCAGAAAAGAACCCTCTTACTACAAGGCCGCTGGCTGAACGACGGGCTCGATATGGAAAGTTGAAACAGAGCCCATAACTTTCTTGGTCCCGATTCACCAGAAATAACACAAGCCTGCTAGTTCTCCTCAACTGCTGCCACGAGGTAACTTTAAAAAGCCACACATATTGCGGAGTACGTACCTATGTATGTGTAGGTACCTAATGTACCAACCCGTCACGGCATTGGCGATCTTATAGGTCTCCATCGAGGCGCAGTGCCGCTTGCCATCGCACGTAACGCACCACTCTTCTTCGGGTGTGAGCCAATGAACGGCCCCAATCTCGCGTCCTTCCCGGCAGGCAACACCAAGTCCACAACCATTCATTGTGTGCCGCCGCACGGCCTCAATGACAATCACACTTTGTTGTTGGATCAACGCGCAAACTTGGCGATGCATCGCACTGACAAAATGGCATGGCAAACGCGTGGTATCAATGGGTATCCGCCTTATCTTGCGTATTGCTCTCAGACAAACTCAGACAATGATGTGCGGCGTGCGTCACGTCATAGCACGGAACAGATGCATGGGCAACGCGGGATGGCAACAACGGCCAGTTGCATTTGATCATCAGTCTTGGGGAGTGCCTTGGAGACGTTCCATCAAATATTTGATTCTGTGTACAGAATATAGTATTCCGTCCCGAGACAGCACTGGCACTGTTGCACCTTCGCTACCGAGTAGGTGGCCGGCAGCTGTAGACACCAGATTATTCATTCGAGGTTCATAGCGTCAGCGACCCTCTTCAACGGCACACTTTGGGGGGCTCGACAATTGCTCCTTTCGGGCTTTGGTCTTCTCTCTCAACAGGTTCTCATCTACACCAACCAGCAAGGCCATTGGAACACAGACGCTCGTTCTAAAAAGATAATCGAATGCCAGAGAACCGTCGAACGCGCCTCTGATATCGACTTTGCGATTGACAAATCTTCATTTGGGTCAGAATGGCCCCGACACCAAGTATGGATGATTTGAAGATCCAGGAGAATGTCCGGTCTCGAGACTTGGCTCCGCAGAACGAGGATCGACATGAATTTAGCAGAGGTCATGAGCATCGTCCAACGCTCACTCACCCGCGGTGGAACCCCCGATTCTGGACACGAAAGGTCTGGATCGGCTTTGCCGCCATCAACATGATGGCCACCGTCCTTGTTGTTTCCGCGGCCGTTGCGCGGACAAGGGAGGGAAGCTCGTACCCGGATTATTCGCCATTGACGTATACTTTGAAGGATACCTGTACGTTATTACTACACTTCAGATCTCTCCAGGAGACATTGGCAGAATTCAGGAACCAAGGAGGCTGACACACGCATCAGATGCCGGGGAATCCTTCTTTGATCATTTCAACTACAAAACGGGCGACGATCCAAGTATACAGCACACGTAGCCCGCAAGAATCGCAGCCTTTCCCTTTGCTAACTCACATGGCTAGCCCACGGTTTCGTTCACTACGTACCGAGGGAAGAGGCCCTCTTCCGGGTAAGTTTGTCCTGTGAACAGCAGCATCATCACCTGCTTTTAAGCTCACAAGGTACAGAATCTCACATTCGCCACTCCAAGCACAGCCGTCCTCCGCGTCGACACAGCCGTCGGCCCCGACAGCAAGCCCGACGCATCCACAGGCCGCTTCTCCGCTCGTATTGAGTCCAAGAAGACATACGACGGGGGTCTCTTCATCTTCGACGTCAAGCACACTCCGTATGCCTGTGGCGCCTGGCCAGCACTCTGGCTCACAGATTCATTCCACTGGCCCGAGCATGGAGAAATCGACATCCTCGAGTCCATCAACGAAGGCAACGACGGCAACGCCATGACCCTCCACTCCACGGATGGGTGCACCATGAGTGTCGAGCGCAAGCAGACTAACCCCTCGTTGCACGACGACTGCCATCACAAGGCCTACAAAAACGCAGGCTGCGGCGTCAAAGAGCCCGACGCGACCTTTGGCGCAGCCGTCAACGATGCAGGCGGTAGCATCATGGCTGTGGAATGGAGAGCTGCTGGGATTCGCATGTGGCGGTTTGCGAGAGATGCGATCCCGTATGATATTACGAGTAAGAAGCCCTATCCGGCTGGATGGGGAGCTGCCTCGGCCGATTTTCCCAGCACGGAGTGCGACATTGGGGCGCATTTCAAGAATCACTCCATTGTTGTGAATATTGATCTTTGTGGCGACTTGGTATCTGAGAACTGGGAGCAATCGGGATGTAAGTTCTCCTGCCTGTGTGCCATGCCTTTGAATGGAAGTGGTTAACGTAGATGTTTTGTTTTAGGTCCTAGTACCTGTACCGATTTGGTGGCCAACCAGCCTGACTTATTTGGGACGGCATTTTGGGAGTTTGGGTCATTTGAGGTCTATCAGCAGTCCTGATTTGCATATGTTTGAGAAGAAAACAGGATTCGAACGAATGGAAGATAAAATAATGTATGAATTTTCTTTGAAGAAAGGGGCGGAAGGGGCATCAAATTGTGCGGATTTCCTTTGTTTGGAAGAAGCGTGGAGGGAAATCTGCCCGAGGTGCGAATGTGACTACATCACACTTGTTTCTCTATTGCTCGTTACAATTGACCTGGCTAACAATCCTTCACTGAATGGAATTGACTTCAAGTTTAACAACATGCATTTTGAGCATACGTGTCGAGCTGTCATGAGGCATCGGTGGCAAAATGTGTTGCTCTATGCTGCCAATGCGCCTGCTGTCATTTTTTTCGTCTGCCCTCGATACCGAATAGCATACAGGAAACTTCAGAGAAGTTGACTCAGGCTGGCCCAGATGGCACGCCTGACTCTCTATTCCACCAAGATACCACAACCTAAAGTGGGGAGAAGAAAACGCGATTGCGCTCAGAGAAAACAACGCCGTGTCCCATGCAAGATGCAGCGGAATGAAAAAAGAGGACCAAGATCAAGAAGGAGATCCAGAAATATTACACAAAACCCAAACAAGATATAAGGACCACAACGCCATCCGTGAAACCAAAGCCGTCTCCTGCAGCAACTCGTGCATCTCTCTCGTGGTTCCCCATCCCCATATAACCAACCACCCTACTCCTCCTTGGGCTGCCTCATCCACGCATCAATCGCAGCACTAAATGCCGCAAAAGCCAAACAACCCCCCGCCACGGCCTGTGGACCCGCATTCTTCGCCAGAATGCCCCCTGTTAGACACCCAGCCGCGACACCGTTCCCGAGATCGTTCTTGGCACGCAGGCCCTCGATTCCGCATTCAATTCCCGAGAAGAGCGCCCCGACTTTACCAAAGTTCTTGGCCATGGAGAAGGATCGCGTGCCCATGTCTTTGAAGCCGTGTTTGAGTTGTTGCCGAAGAGGGAGAGCTGAGAGGGTTTGGCCGGCGCTGGTGGTCAGGGGAGTGCCGAAGGGGGTATCGTAGGACATCTATGAAGGGGGGGGGGGGGGCAG
>SRQG01000543.1:0-12261 GCA_018360325.1 Claviceps aff. humidiphila group G2b
CACCCCCCCCCCCCCCTAATGATGCGCATCCCATAGTGATGTGAATACACCCCTGTTAACCCAACATCAACCCTTCAGGCTTCAGCACCTTTACGAGGAGAAGGCCTATCTTGGATCCTCGGTGTTGGAATCACGCAATTTCAGAGCCCAACAACGACCCACTTTCGCTTGCCATTCCTCCTGGTAGAGAGCTAGGCACCCGGTACGGAGTAAACGTTGAAACTTGAAGGCTTCACTTTCATGCCTCTTTGTCCTTTTCATCGTCTCATGTCAGTTCAGCCAATTTCATCATTGCCATTAATTCAGCTTTGCCGATTATAAACAAAGCTTTGCTTCACACTCATCTCTTCATCATCATCATCGCCAACTAATCCAGCCAGTTTTACTGAAATAATCGTTGCGCGCCTCTGGACAAGAAAAAAAAAATGGCACATCTTAACCAGTCTTAGGAACCACAACGCGCGGAAGCTGATGGGGCGAAGAATTAGCTGATCATGACTATCAATCTCGGTATCGCGGCATGGAACTGTTCGAGCGGCAGTAGCAGCAGATGTCGCTACTCGACGTCGGAGGCACGGGATTTGGATACCTACTGCGATAGCCTATAGGATCATACATGCGAAGGAATTGTATCAATTAATGGCTGCGTCGATCGCGGGCCAATGGGATAGTAATCTGAAGAGTCCCGCCGCTTCAATAACACGATAATCGATTCACGTGCCCACTTTGTGAGTGCCAGACGTGAATCTATCGCGACAACGCTGGCCATTCTAGTAGGATAACATGTCACGCCAAGGAAAACCGCTTTCCGAGGGGGTCACTGCGTCGTCGCTCAGGGTGAACCGACGAAGCGGTCGAAGACAAGCGTTGCCCTCGAATGGTATCTTGCAGCCTGGGGATGCTCCAGCATCACAGAGGTCGTTTGATTGCGAGGATAGTGCCTATCGGACCTTGGAGGATTGCCCTGGAGTGAGGTTGAGCGATCAAGCGAACTTTTTGTGTTCCGGGACAGATAGATCCTGCGACCGTTTCTGCAGGGGAGATTTATCTGTTGGCCGTGTTTCGGCGGAATACGTGCAGCAAGGATGTCTCATAGATGGCAACAAACAACGATCCTCACATTTACCTCGTCTAGTCGCATCAATCAGACAAGAAAGGCGCATTACATCGAAATCTCTCTATGCTATCATCTATAGCGAGCTGAGGGCTCCCTGACATCTAAGACAATGTATCACTCCGAAGCCTGTCGTGCCATGCACACTCATTTGTGTATGCCTCCATGACCCGCGGAATATATTCAAACCAATCCTGATTTGATCCCAAACAGGCAATTGTTGCCGATGCAAATTCCCAATAGGCCGGGTACCAGCCCGCCGTCTCCCAATCCACTATCACAGGTTGTCCATCTGGTTTCAATATTATATTCTTTAGCTGCAAGTCGCCATGAGTGAAAACCGCGTCATGCCCGTGCAAAACAAGAGGAAGCACACGACGGTAGTAATCAGCTTGAGCGTCCTGGTCCCGTCCGCTGTTGTGAAGATACTTTCGTACCAGCGCCTCATTTAGTTCAGATTGAGCCTCAAAAGGCCCGTTGACTGTTCCGTCATTCAGACCTTGCCCAGGGGCGGTCCAGAACATGTTTTCTTCAAAGGGCCGTCTTCCGATACAGCCGAAGTAACCTGGCGCCGGAATCTGTCGTAAAGCTTCGATTTGAAGGCGCAATTCACCTGCTATTCGGCACTTTTCTGGCGTATACAGCGTGGCCCAAACTTGGTCAAGCCCATCCCCTACCACATTTTCCATTATGATATAGTTGACAAGCCCACGGTCGGTCTCAACAGAGAACAGGGCAAATACCTCTGGTGCTAGAAGCGGTTGCGTGTGGCGAACGAACAGAATATTCTCGCCTTCGGTTAGGCTCACCCGCAAGCCATATTTTATGACAAAGTGATTGCCGTAACGGACTACTCGGCAGCTGGTTCGTTGGAGGAGGACCACTGCCTCGCGTTCTATGTCTTGCACCGCTGGAATCGGTATTGGCAGACGCGATTGAGGTGCGAAGTAGGGCAGTTGAGGGGGTTGGTAGGTCCCGTCCATGTTTCTTGCTCCTGGATCGTTCTGTAACAACTAGGCGGCCGTTTTCTTTTGAAGGGCCAATGCCTTACGGTCTATGTTTTTCACCGCCGGGATTAACGTTGGCAGACGTGATTTCGGTTGAGGCAGATGGAAGTTGAAGAGCGACGTCGAAAGTCTCCACCCCTCGACTATTTTTAGCAAAACTGGCTCAATTAGATAGTTTGTGACGATGATGAAGAGAAGGTGCGTAAGGCGGAGTTGATGGTCAGCGAAGCTGAAACAATTTGTGGCAATGATAAAATTGGCTGAATTGACATAGGTGCAGAAAGGAACAAAGAGGCATAAAGTGAAGCCTTTCAACGTTTGTGGCAAGTTTGGGTTGTTGATGTGGAGTACCTAGGTACATAAACAAATCGGCCACGGTGGAGACGAAATCAGGTGCCTCACTGCCTAGGTACCTCCTCAGCTCCCTCAGAACTTAGAAGAGCCATCCCCGTTCTCATACGATCATTCTTGTTTATTTACTCGCATTGCTCCGGATTCTGTGCCACTATACGCTTATTTGGACTCCGCCAAGACAGTACCTATAGGCTATAGTACATATCTCAGATCTGCATCTGGACGAAAAGGCTTAGTCTCGTCGAATCACCAAGCCCGGCCACTCAAATACCTATGCGCCGCATCAAGCCCTGCAGAATGCCACTAACCCAGCCCCTCGGAGATTTTCGGGACCCAGATCTCTATGGCTTTCAGCCCTGTCGACGACGCTGAAGGAAGTCCCCGCGACATTGTGCGTATGTAACATGTTGCATGTACATAGGTACATAGGTATGTGCATTTATTTACTAGTAGTATCGCCAATCAGAGCCGCAGGGCCAACCCCGCGTATGTATTGGTACTCCGTACATAGGTACATACCAGGTACATTAGGTACCAATACCATAACACGAACGCGGGGTTGGGATTGTGCGGGGCGGCAACGTGCCGGCTCCGGGGCGGCGGCGGGGCCCTGTACGTATGTACTGTATGTACATACTTATGCTCTGCCTTTGCGATCACAAAGCCATCGCACGAGGCCTGTCGTTTTATTTTGTGGCGACTCGAGGCCCCGGTTCCCCCGCAAACCGCTAACCATTTGGCGTCAGTTTCAATCGTCTTATTTTGCCTGTCTGGCGTCATATGCGTACAAACAGTGCGTGTGTGTAATGTGTTTACCGGAACGCTTCTCCCGATCCGGACCGAGAGCACCCAAATTTGGGCTTGTCAAGATGGAACATGCATTGGGGATTAAGGCGGTAAGAATCAGCCCGCGCATCTTCTCCCTTGCCGAATGCACCTGACCTTCCGTGAATACAGACTGCAGTTCCGAGTTCCAATTGCGCAAAAGTGCCAGATTTCAAAGTAACCAGATCCGCGGGCCAATAATGCTATGTACTTGACACTTGTTGGTATGGATAGAAAAATTGCATAAATCCCCGGATTCCCAGCGGATGCTGCCCATTTTCCGCTCACCACGATAATCCCATGTCGCCTCTCTCTGCAGGTGCATCTTCTCATCACTTCTATTTTCCCCCGTGTCTTGTCCTGCCATAAGCAGCGACTCTCTGTTTTACTCTACGATCCAATCATGGCGCTTCGCAGCAACAGCACTGAGAAGCAGCACCCGGCCGTCAGCGAAGATCTTTCCGCTGCGCATCGCGAACGATCCGGATCTCCTCCCCTCGATAAGACCGGCGACAGGACCGAAAATGACGATGATTTTGGCTTTTCGCCGGAACACCAGCGCAAGATTATGCAGCGGGTGGATCGCCGTCTGGTGCTCACTTGCGGGGCCTTGTACTGCATCAGTTTGATGGATCGGACGAATATGAGTGCAGCCAGTATTGCGGGCATGAACGTAGAGCTGAAGCTGATTGACAATCGCTACGTGAGTTCTCCCAAGTCACATATCCAATAGATCCCCCCCTTCGCAGTCGGAAACCAGGAAGTCCGAAGCCATGGTGATGCTTCGACAAACAAGAACCAACCTTTTTTCTAAATCGTTGTGTCTTCTTCTTCCTCATTTAGAATATTGCCAATTTGGTCTTCTTCGTCACCTACATCATCTTCCAACCTCCCTCGACGATCGTCATCCGAGCCCTCGGACCGCGAGCTCACCTCGCAGGAATCACCCTACTCTGGGGAGCCCTCATGATCGGATTTGGTTTCGTGAAAAAGTGGGAGCAGCTCACTGCGCTTCGTGCCTTGCTGGGGGTCTTAGAAGCTGGGTTTTTCCCTAGCTGTGTTTACCTGCTCAGTACATGGTACACTCGATGTGCGTAACAGGGGCTCCTTGACCCGCCCGCCTACGCAAGCTTATGCCTTCTTTTTCGTGCACCTTCATTGGCTGACTCGGACGTGTAGATGAGGTCGGAAAGCGATATGCTGTCTTTGGCGTGGTTGGATGCGTAGCAGCGGGTTTTGCAGGCGTTCTGGCATTCGGGGTAAGACGAATCAGAAGAGAATTCATCTACGTTGCTTTTGCCGCTCTTCTACCCACGGATGTCCTTTTATCGATTTCTGACGCGTTGTGTAATATTAGGTGATTCAACTCAACGGCAAAGCAGGCTTGTCCGGTTGGCGATGGATCTTCATCATCGAAGGCGCCATCACCTGCGCCTGTGCCATTCTCGGGTACTGGCTCCTCGTTGACTTCCCAGACTCAGCCCGTAAGTCGTGGAGCTTCTTACGTACGGATGAGTTACGCTGGGTTGTCAACCGTGTGGAGAAGGATCGTGGCGATGCTCAGCTGGAGGCCTTCAAGTGGAGCAAATTCTTCAGGGGCGGCAAGGACTGGAAGATCTGGGTGTTTGCCCTCATCT
This sequence comes from Claviceps aff. humidiphila group G2b, assembly GCA_018360325.1. Lineage (NCBI taxonomy): Eukaryota > Fungi > Ascomycota > Sordariomycetes > Hypocreales > Clavicipitaceae > Claviceps > Claviceps aff. humidiphila group G2b. Next base: position 4,938 of record SRQG01000543.1, read on the forward strand.
TCTTCTGCTCCACATGCATGACCTACTCGCTGGCTTATACTCTGCCCATTATTCTCGTCTCCAGCATGCACTTCTCTGTAGGAGCGGCGCAGTGCCTGGCGGCCCCTCCGTATGTCTTTGCCGGTCTTGTCATGTTTCTCATGGGCTGGACGGGCGATAAGTATCACATCCGAGGGCCCCTGATTGTGGCCAACATGCTTCTCTGCCTCATTGGATTGCCTATCATGGGTTGGGCGTCGAGCGCAGGGGCTCGGTATTGCGGCGTTTTCCTGGTGGCGGCTGGCGCCAACGCCAATGTTCCCACCATCATGGCCTTCCAGGCCAACAATATCCGAGGGCAGTGGAAGCGAGCTTTCTGCAGCGCTACGCTGGTGGGATTCGGAGGCATTGGCGGCATCGTCGGCAGTCTCATCTTTCGGGAGCAGGACAAGCTGACGGGCTATAAGCCGGGCTTCTGGGCGTGCATCGCCTGCGCTCTGCTTAATATTATTCTGGCATGCACGTGCTCCGTCATTTTCATGTGGAAAAACAAGAAAGCCGACCGTGGAGAGGTCATCCTAGAGGATGGTGATGCTGTTAGTACCTATTCTACACGTTCTTTCGTCTTGCCCTTTATGCGCCCCCCATGCTTTCCTCTAATGGATGTCGAGCGTTCAGAACTAATCACCCATGATAGGAACATTCTGATCCGGATTTCCGATATACCTTGTAAGGGTGTGAGCCACTCACCGAAGTGAGAGAGTCTGAGATAGATAAGGCTGGGGAAGCAAGAGTAGTCTTTGATAATGGATGGAGCTCTATTCACAGCCACGAATGAGTCTTGCCGTACTGGTGTGCATCAAGTGAGTTCGTCTGTCAGTCAGTCAGCGAAACAGTGCAAGTGAGATGAACGGCTTCAAATTTGAGTCGCTGGAGAAGGCTACAGTTATAGCCGCCATCGTTGATGGGTGGGAAAGCAGAGCCCATTATTGTCGCAGACTCGCATACACTCAAGGCCATGTACAGAGCCCAGGGTGTAAGGCGCACAATGTACATAGCCCATGTCGAATATCTTGCAACGTCCTCGACTGGTGGTCTTTACGAAATAATGAACAAGTGATGATGAAGAGCACACGCCGTGATGAGCTCCTTTCTTTTTGACATCAAGCAATGTGTTGCATGTCGCCATCATAGAGGCGGCGCTTATGGGGGGGTTTTTTTTGAACTACTTACTCCTGCGCTGTAGCGGCTTCCCATGCACTTCACGGTGCTTTATAAGCCGCCGTCTTTGGCTGCGAAAGGCGGCGCACTCTGCTGGCCCACCATGGTCGCTTCCAAGTCCTGTTCGGGGCGGCTTCGGGGTGGGTTAGACGGCTATCGCTTCGAGTTCAGATTTGATTCAGGATGCATTTGTCGACTTTCTCAACTGTCTTTGTTCGGGAACTCGGCGGCCTCGTGAGTGAACCGGGCCTGGGTCTCTTCTTGTGCCATAGCTGTACCTTATCTTGGTGTCCGTGATAAGGACGCCTCTGTGCCTACCCATAACACCTGCGGAATGTGATCGCATCCCGCACGATAAACACCTCCCTGAAATTCCACATCCACATCGCTGGTGTGTCGCGCTTGAACGATAATGCTATTCCTCTTTCCTTGTGCTCTTCATGGCCTTTTGCCCTTGCGTTGCGAGATCGAGTCGCCAGCAAGAGCAAGGCGGCGTTTTCGTGATGGAAGCGCTCATGATATTCGGAGAAGTCTCCATGGAGAGTCCATGCAGCGTCGTCGCAGCGAGGAGACGGGCGAACACGGGTCGGGGAATATTGAGTTCCTCGTCGGGTTGGGACTTCATCCTGGGCCAGAGAGCGGGCAAAGCAGAACTTGAGAACTGGTGGAACATGAATCAGCCAGCATCGTATTAGAACCTGGATCTGCCGATTAAGTCCCAACACAATGAAGAACTAGAAACCTCCGCCCTCATCACGAAGATGCCGCCTTGCTCTGCTCTTGCGGGCAGCGGAAAGCGCAGGTAAAACAAAAACAACAACAAGAAGCACAGTTTGTGCTGTTTTCTGCCAATGCACACCGCCCTATACATTGCCTTTTGCGTAAGCCGTCACCTGAGGGGACCCTGGACTAGCCTCTTCTTTTCAACGTTCGTCATCGTCGCAAATGAATCCGGCAATGCTAATATCGTGGGCACTTCGACCCGGCATTCAGTCCAGGCCGAAGTATCGAGCAGATTTTCGAATACACGTACACTCCGCTAGAAACAGCGGGGAAAACCGACGACTACGCATATTGGATCACGACAGCAGAACATCGCCACCATGTTGCAGCCCCGAGCAGGACCTTGGAAGCAGCCAGGGTAGTCCGAACAACAGAGTACAAATTTTCAAAAATGCTCGTTTTCTCCTTAGGGTCAGCTTGCGCGCCGGATGCTCACGGCAGTTTCGTGAGCAATCATGGACTCCTGGTCACTATCTAAGAACCTCTTGCGACAATGTTTGTTCAGCGTGTCCTCAGCTCCCTAATGTTTGAGCGCGCCTCTTGACGGTGCTCATCCGCAGTATCAATTACCTAGACCGGCCCTCTACAATGACGTTCGTTGTAGTGAAGAGATGGGCCTGATAATTCGAGTACGTCTCAATTGGTTCAAGAGCTATTGAGTCAATTCCGATCATCATTACCTGCTCGACTTCTGCAACTGGTTTGATGTGATACGGACTGGTCTGACTCCTGAGTCTTGAGGTTCCATCAACGAAACTGGCAGCAGGGCAACTGGTTTCAAAGTGGTATGATGGCAGTTTGTGTTGGTACTATGGGTGTTTCACATCTATACCTCCTTAGCTGGCTCCAACTAACGGAAATATCTACTAGGAATGGTTCGAGATGACCATCAGAAATCTCAAATGTTCGCACGGACTCTGCCAAGCCAGTAGCATATGAACTGGATGACGGGCTGGCCAAGCCCATGCGTGTTGGCAACGACTTCGGAATACAACTGGTCCAGTCCTTTTGGGGTTGTTGACATAACACATCGCCATGAGACCGCAAGATTGGCTTTCAGCCCCTCGAGGATGTTAGACCCAGTTCAGGATGACATGTCCGAAAAGCAGCGCAGCGCCTTCCACTTCCGGTATCTCATGCACCAATCAGAGCGGCTTCGCCAACCCCGCGTTTTGGTGACACAAGTTCACAACGCCATGTTGGGGGTTTGCGGAGCCGCGCTCCGGTGCGTCTGGGGTTTACCGTTTCGGCAAGTTTCAACTCGCATGTAGGTACATATGAGGTATGTAGGTATGTAGGTAACATGATGTTGCACCGCTTTCTTCGTTTAACGGAGTACTTACGGAGTAGGGTTGCTTTGCATTTACAAAGCCATGACGCCCGCGGCCCGGTGCATAGTTATTATAAGGCCCGAAGTATCCGAGAGCCTAGAGGTTGCCATCTGGTGGCGGCTCGAGGCATTGGCCGCTCACGGGCCACAAGCTGCCAATTTAAGTTGGCGTTGAATTCCATTGTCTTCATTACCTTCCTTGTTGGCGCCATGTTTGTTGCTTATTATTGAGAGGCTTCAGGTAGTGACGGTTACCCGTATGCTATGTCCGTCGTTTGCATGTACCTATATATCCCGCACTAAGCTGGTTCTCATCAGCTTAGTGTTCTGACCTTTTGGTCGGGTCGGCAGGTATATCCGATTCCTCACATGTATCCAGCACTAAGCTGGTTCTCATCAGCTTAGTGTTCTGACCCAGACCTTTTGGTCGGGTCGGCAGGTATATCCGATTCCTCACATATATCCCGCACTAAGCTGGTTCTCATCAGCTTAGTGTTCTGATCTTTCGGTCGGGTCGGCAGGGATATCCGATTCCTCACATTTCAGAGTCACATATGTATCCCGCACTAAGCTGGTTCTCATCAGCTTAGTGCTCTGAGTCCTGATCTTTTGGTCGGGTCGGCACTCGGCGAGTCGGCAGCACTCGTATGAGTCGTATCAGCGGAGTACCTATCTGGAGCTAGCAGGGGGCTGCATTACACTGACCGTTTGGGGAAGGAGGACAGGGTCAAATATGAAGTTTTGGCAGGGTGCCCGGTGAAATAAGGTCTCCCCTGTCCAATCTGCTCGGATGAGGCGATCCGAAGGTAACAATATAATGCAAGGGGGTCCCCGCGATGTAACCATTGCCCGCGAGGAGGCCCAATTCACGTCGTCTTCTCTGAAGGTGCATTCCCGTTCCTCGTCCTGCCATAAGCATTCTCCCATCATGGCTTATCGCAGCGACAGCACTGAGAAGCAGCACACACCCGAACATGACGAAAAATGCAAAGCCACCATCGTTGACGGAATCGACAATGACGGCAACTTTGGTATCTCGCCGGAGCAGCAGCGCAAGATCATTCGGCGGGTGGATCGCCGACTTGTGCTCACTGTCGGGGCCATGTACTGCGTCAGTCTGATAGATCGGACAAACATGAGTGCAGCCAATATTGCGGGCATGAGCAAAGAACTCATGTTAATTGACAACCGCTACGTGAGTCTCCTAGCGGCGAATCTTCCTCCTGGCAGCAGAATTAGGATTTACATGCCACCCAGAATACCCTTCTCTAAATGACATATCTTTTGGGTGCGTGGTTTAGAACGTTGCCAACCTGGTCTTCTTCGTCACTTACGTCGTCTTTCAACCGCCGTCGACTGTTCTTGTTCGAGCCATCGGACCACGAGTTCACCTGGCATTGATCACCTTGCTCTGGGGCGGCGTCATGATTGGAATGGGTTTCGTGAAGAACTGGCAACAGATGACGGCTCTTCGTGCCGTGCTGGGAATTTTAGAAGCTGGGTTTTTCCCCAGTTGTGTCTATCTGCTCAGTACATGGTATACTCGATGTGCGTTCTGCGCTGCTATTTCATGCTCTTTTTGGCTTCCTTGTTCTTGGGCTGACTCAACGTAGATGAAGTCGGAAAGCGATACTCAGTCTTCTACATTGTTGGATGTGTAGCCGCTGCTTGCTCCGGGATTCTGGCGTACGGGGTAAGACTAAGACGACTCGGGCGATGTGGTCACGCTTTGCGCTTTGCTACCAAGATTCCCTCTTCATGCTGACATACTGCGTAGTTGATGCAACTCAATGGCCGCGAAAACCTGACCGGTTGGCGATGGATCTTCATCATTGAAGGCTCGCTTACCTGTGGTCTTGCTGTTGCCTGCTACTGGCTCCTCGTCGATTTCCCCGACTCGACCCGCAAGACGTGGAATTTTCTACGTGCGCACGAATTGCAGTGGATTGTCAGCCGCGTGGAGAGAGACCGCGGCGATGCCAAGACGGAGGCCTTTCAGCTGAGAAAGTTCCTCAGGAGCGGCCTGGACTGGAAGATTTGGGCGTACGCGCTCATATTCTTCGGTACAACTGCCATGACATATGCGCTGGCGTATACTCTGCCCCTTATCCTCGTCGCTAACATGGGCTTCTCCGTGGGGGCAGCGCAGTGTCTCGTGGCTCCTCCGTATGCATTTGCCGGCCTCTTCATGTTTCTAATGGGCTGGCTGGGCGACAAGTATCACGTCCGAGGGCCCATCATTTTGGGTAATATGCTGCTCTGTCTCATCGGATTGCCCATCATGGGTTGGGCGTCGAGCGCGGGGGTCCGATATTTCGGCGTCTTCCTGGTGACGGCGGGCGCCAATAGCAATATTCCCACGGTCATGTCCTTCCAGGCCAACAATGTCCGAGGGCAGTGGAAACGGGCTTTCTGTAGTGCCACGCTGGTGGGATTCGGTGGCATTGGTGGCATCTACGGCAGTCTGGTGTTTCGCGAGAAGGATCAGCTCACGGGCTACAAGCCGGGCATTTGGGCGTGCATCGCCTGCGCTCTGCTCGTTGTTGTTTTGGTTGGCGTTTGCGACTTGGAATTCGCGAGGAAGAACAAAAAGGCCGATCGCGGAGAAATAACCCTGGAAGATGATGATAATGTAAGTCACCCTAGCGAGCCCCTCATGAATGCCCAACGTTCAGGAGTCAGGACTGACCACTTGCTGTAGGATAACACTGCCACTGGTTTCCGATATACCCTTTAGACTGGGAGCCAGTCACTGAGCGTGAAGCCAATGAGACGGAAATAAGCGAGAAGTAGTAGTTTTTGATACAACATGAAGAACACTTCAAAAGAATCACTGATGAGCCAAGTGTTTATGGGTCGGTGAGACGATGAGACGGTGCAAGGCGGGATGTAACGTCTTCGAACTGTGGCGACGATGTTAGCCACCATTCCTCATAAGTGGAAAGAGCACAGTTTCATTGCCCGCCATAATCACCCAAGGCCATACAGAGTCTGCGGCGACGTGCGCACAATGCATCCAAGTTGAATGTTCTCGGCTAGGTGTTATACGAAAGAAGCAGAATCGAATTGTTAACACGCCAGATGTAACAAATAATAAGGAACGAATCAACGCATTTGGCGCCGATGAAGCTGTATGTTCTTCATGACATTTTCTTCCGTGTTGTAATGAGGTAGGCATGTGTTGACCTATGTATCTCCTACTCCTACTTAATAATGAGAGAAAGGAAGAAAGACGAAGAAGGGAAGAGCATGCGTCATGGCCACAAGGTACCCAGATGCGGAAAGTAATCGCTATTGTTGCTCTGTAGCTGCAGCCAATGTACCTATCCTTAGGTACCTAAGGTAGGTACCTACATACATTAGGTACCTAGGACTCCGAGGCTAGGAGGTAGGTACATGCGCATGGTGTGGGGCACGTGTTTAGGTTACAGAGGTACCTACATTGTACATACCTGGGAGGTAGGTACCTATGTACCTTAGACCTATCTAGACACCGAGCGATTTCGACAAGAAAGTAAGCGCCATTGAACGCGTCCATCTTGCAAGTTGCCATTGAGCAACAGCACACTTTTCAAGCTAGACGCTACATTCATTTGTGTTGGCGGTGTCGTTGTTGGCTTGGAAGTCGGCCGGAGGTGGACTCGGGCTTTGGCTCGGCCAATCCGCTGCTGTCGAAGCCATGGCGAGGAGCAAAACGAGTCTTACGGCGAACGATGGAACAGCTTTGCTCCGGAGTCCGGCCGTCCCGTGCTTTTTCTGCGTCAACGCGTCTCAGCTGATACAACGAAAGCTTGTCCCTGGTATCGCGCGAGCCAATGAAGCAGTCAAAATCCAATAGCTTCATGCACGTGTGGACGGGCTGTGAACGGGCTGTGGACGTATGGCCGCCGGCTATGAAGTCTGTTTCAATGTGAGGATGACGGGTAAAGAATTGATTGAAGGAGCAACTATTGGAGCTAGTACTGGGGCGATCCAGATATATATATGTATCTGAGGATCACGTGACACAGC
>SRQG01000544.1:0-12149 GCA_018360325.1 Claviceps aff. humidiphila group G2b
CGGAGTACATACTGAGTATAAAATTTTTAATTGAAAGGCCCGTCTTGAATTGTGTGATGACAATCCGTACCCTGAGGAGGGTCCACCTGACTTCGACACTGACCAATCGCTATCGATGTCAATCTGAGACCCACTTCTAAGGGTAGTAGACAGGGACCCTGGGAGGGTAGTGATTACTATACCCTCCGTTTTTAGTGTTGTTTAAGTGGGCCCATTATGAACCTCTCTTTGCCCCACACCAACAACCAAATTTCGATTTCCATCACCCGCGTACGTCATGTTTGATCGGAAGCTTGTGCTGGAATCGCAGTTGCCGTGCTTTCGTCCGGACTTGAAATTTTTCTCTTCAGAGCCTTGGGTTCCTAATAAGCCTAGGACTCAGGACTCTTGGTCTTGGTCCATTATAAGATCCGCTTTATGTCTGCTTCAACTTCGTTCCCCGCGTCTCTCCTGATGAGGCGGAGATACATAGGTATTGACCCTACTCCCGTACGAACGTCGTGGATGAAATGACGGTGTCCTGACTTTTTGTCCAGCACCCCCCAAAGCCGGGACTACTCCGTAGACAGGCCAACCGGCCACCGACGTCAACGCGTTTATGTCGCGAGAAGGACTTCCCCATTGTACGGAGTAATTCAGACAACATACCTACATACCTATGTACCTAGATTCGATCCACAAACGTGCCATCCTGATCCTGCTGTCTCTTCGAGTCTAGCCAAGCTCTAGCCATGACGTCGGACGCTCCCACAACCCGGAACAGTCTGCCGTCGAGCGAGCGAGCAAGCCGAGGTCCTAACGAACCAATCCGCCGCTTATCCTCCGGACGTCTACCCAGGTTACCTCCGACGATGGTGGGACCGTCCATCACTTGCTCAGTCAGATGCTCAAGTCAGAGGTTCATGTCGAAAGTTGATCCTCGTCCTGGACATCATCAGCACTGCCTCCGTAACAGCAACTTATTCGTGTAGATTTCATATCAACTCCACAGCACGGCTGCGGTAGGTACCTACCTATGTAGTCACACAGAGCTGCCGCGATCATATGTATTGTGTGACCGACTCACCTCGCGAGTCGCAGCATGAGACCTGTTCTTGGCCAGCCAACTAGGCCATATGTAATTTAGAAGACGATCGGGACACGAAACGGTATCATCGGGACTGCTCAACCGATCGGAACGGGCCTGCCAGCTGAGACATCTTCCTGTTGCACCGGCCATGTTTTGTAGCCACGCAGACAACATATGGCTTGAGCGACGAGCCCCAGTATCGGGACTGACTGCCGAGCCCTTGCCGCGGTTTCAACGTGATCTGCACGTTGCGAGACAACGAACTTAGACAGACCAACCGGCCATCGACGTCAACGCGCATGTATTTCGCGAGGAGAACTTCGCCCTTGTGTTCAGACAAACTTCGCCCATGTGTTCAGACAACACCTACGAAGATTTGTTCCACAAACACGGACTTGACATGTTGCAACTTGCTGCTGACACCTTTTATCTCCCAGATGGGGAATTCTCCTTACTCAACTCAGAATACTACATTCTGGATTTGCCATGTCCTTCTGTGTGCCACGGCCCACGACTAGAGTTCAGCCCTTGGACATCGGACATATTCATACCATGCTCAACGGAGAGGGCTGGCCTCGCCGTCATAGACAATCCCGAGCCAGCGAGTTTGTGTCGCAGTTCTGTCGAGATGTGCTCTTCTTTCTTCACCTTCTCCTTCTGGGGCCCTCTCGAAGATGAGGAGTTAATCCAGGGAAAACAACGCTCAAACGAACTCATGCCAGACACTTAGATTTCGATACACTTGTAATAATAAGCATGAAGACCTTCGTACATGAGCAGCGACACGTCTCGATGCCACGATGTCCTCCTACTCTTCGTGTATTTCCAAAGCAGATGTTAGAAGTCCTTGGTCTTAAAAAGTCCATCGAAAATCTCCTGCGGGTCGTGAAAACACATATATGGTAGAGAGGGCACCGCATAAGATTGATGGAACAACATACAAAACAGCTTCTCGGTCGACGCTTATACCGCTGACCGTCGCAGAGTACCTACCATTGCTCTCGACTCCCTTCTTCCTCTTTCTTTCATATACTATACTTTCTTGAAATACGTGTGCCCCTGGCAGACCGCTTTCGCACCAGTCAGTCGCGCGCCTCGCTCATCGCGGTATCATACACAGTTAAATCGCAAATATCCTCTCTGTATCTTGATACTCGTCCGTTTTCGATTCCAGCGCAGATCGTAGAGGTGGATGGCATCGCCGGACGATGTCCTGCAAAACTGCCGCATTACATTAGCTCTTCAATCTTTTTTTCTCTTTTTCTTTTTTTCTTCTTTTCTTTACTCCTCCATAGCTCCAGCCCGGTTAGTGTATAATATTGATCATCATCTACAGCTGGGCGATTGGAATCTTTTTCCCGTTTCATGTATTCAATGTACTCTGCTCTTTAGTCTGGTAACCCAAGGCTCAAGGGCTCCTGCTCTGATAGAACGAGCTGATGCACAACCTCACTCCTCGCCGACGATACCCATCCTCATGATCTACCAACCTATCCATCATCTCCCTCCCTCGATTCCGACTTTTCAATAAAATGACCTGATGCTTATGATAGCGCCGCGGTATTTTCTCGATCAGCGGCTCCTCGTGGAAGATGGACGGATCGGTTGAAGAGCAGAGTCTGCAGCACCAATCGATAAGAGGAGATCGCAGATCATGCATCACTTGACTCATTCTTGCGTTGCTCTGTGATCTCCTTGCCATGGGAATCGATTGTAGCGGAAGGCATCTTCCATCTCAATCGGGCAAGAAGATGTATCGTATCTTAACGCTTTGTTCGGCCTCTTCTTTCTTGCGAGAAAAGAAAGAAACAAGAAAACCCAGCTCATCCATCCATCACACGAATAGAAATGATCGGAAAACCTTGTTGAACTATCGAAAGTATAGAATGAGAAAAAACAAAATTAGATTCATGTTTGGGCCGTTCCCGTATAATCGTACAATGTGAGTGCGTAGGAGCACATGAAGAGATTCGTCTATCTATGTCGAAATTTTGCATCTTGGTATACAATGGCGTCGGAGAATGCAATATAGTCTAGTCGTACACGTCTGTTCGTAAAGCTTAATCAGTTGAATGTGGTATGTATATGCGTGTGACAAGAACTGAAGAAGACGGCTCCCTCACAGGCCGTTTTTTTCTTCTTCCCTTTCTGAAGCGCAGCCCCATTGATGGGTCCATATAGATTTTAGCGAGCGCTATCCCGTCATCTTCTGTGACCAACAAATTATTTCTTCTTATCTCGGCGGGATTTCAGAGGCTAGCTCGCTCTGTTCCTTGATGACAAGCAGAGCAAGAGGCTGCCGACTCCGGAGTTAAGTGCGAAACGTGTTTGTCTCACTTTTATTCCATGACTCGTTACTTGCCAACTTCACCTCCATTGAAGTTCAAGTCCTGGATTGACCAAGAATCATCCACCCAGGGCTGTCGTTCACCGAGGAAGGCGACCTGCTCTTTCTTGTTCTTGATACGACTGACGAGATACTTCTCCGCGACTTCCTGGATCTGATCCTTTGAGACATCGAGGAGGCGCTCTCTCCTTTCCTGCTTCATTTCCTCGGTGATACCGGCGAGGAAATGGCTCATGCCTTCTTGATCGACCGATTTAGGGGCATCGACACCCTGGAATACGGAAATCTTGGCTTCCTCAATTTCTCGATCGCACCAGTCCTTGTTGAGAGCCCATTCGCCAGCGTTGCGCATGATGCTCAACGTGTTCTGGGGATTGGGGTCACGGTATGAATAGAAGCTGAACAAGCCGTCCAGCGGCTTGTACATGGCTCCGCCGCCGTAGGCGCCGCCTTTTTCGCGGATCTCGTGATGCAGATGCTTGTGTGTGAGGAGTTGAGACAAAATTTGCAGAGGTGCGCTTTCGGGCGCTGTGTATGATACTGTGGGGACCGATAGACCGCCGTAATAGACTTGGTATGGTAGGGGGAAGAATGTCTTGCGGTCGATTGTAATCCTCTTGCCCTGCGGTCTCTCCAGCGTAGGCGTGTTACTGGGAATGCTGTCCATAAAGCCTTCAAGTCCCTTTGAAATTTGACTGATGTTCTCTGGCCCACACGTGAGGGCTACACGCAACTTCCAGCTGGAGAGCGCAATTCTTTGGATTTCTTTCAGCTTTTGAATGACGTCTTCGAGCTTGTCTGACTCCTGTCGGCCTGCCAGCGAAGTGACAAGCTTCACTTGGGACAGACCAGCCACCTGTTGTCGTAGCAAGGCATTTGGCGTGAGGGCTGCTTCAGCATAGCCCACTGCGAACCGGTGTCCTGATGAGGCAATGTCGTTGACGACGCCATCCGCTGAAGCTTGCAACAGCTGTCGAACTCGCAAGGCGGCTTCTGGGCTATCAAAATTAGTTTCCAGGACCAGTTTGCGGAGGAGGTCCAACATGACAGATACGTCACGATCCATTGCCATTCCAGTGAAAATCATGCCCTCAGTGGCTGATTCGAAATTCGTCGGAGAAGGAGTCGAGTGGTATCCCACAGATACACCACCAGTAGAGAGCTTGATGAGATCCTCAAGTTGCTCCATGGTCTGGTCCTTGGTGCCAAGGCGCATGACGCTGTCAGTAAAGAGAGGGATGAGTTCTCGAAGATGTTCAGGTAAGTCAGAAAACGAGTTGAGTGCCCTGAAGTAGGTCAAACCATTCGTTGGAGCCTCGCGCCATTGAATGGACTTGCCATTGACAGTCATATCACGAACAACTACCGGCGTGAGGGATCGCGGAATATCCTTGACGTGCACACTTGGCAAGCAGTCAAGATTTTCTGTGCTGGTCTTATTTTGCTCCGCAAGAAGCTCCTGCTCCTGTCCTTCAAACTGTTGTCGAGCCTTCGCGTCACTCCCAGTCAGTTCGCCGGCAAGAGAAATTTTCTCAGAAAGTCGTTGCTGCTCTTCCTTGATAAGATCCTCGCTGAAATGCTTCGACGGCGCCATGGTAAAAGTGAGAGTATTGTCGTTGAGAAAATACTTGTCTAATAGACTCTCAAGGTAGCCACCCTTTGCAAGCTCCTCCTGGAACGCCGAAATTGTGTCATTCCAAGCCAAGAGGTCAAAGGGATCCGTACCGTTAAACCATTTCGGCATGACGCGATTCAGCAAGGAGACCCCAAAATTGGCAGTCTTGTGCTTCAGGGAGAGCTCCAGTTGGTGCAATATGCCATTAATCTTGGTCTTGTCAAACCCGTCATCTCGCGCTTGACGCAAGATCTCTTGCACTCTTCCCTTCAACTTGGGCACATCGGCTTCCTGAACCCCGGTCAGGCCTATTGTGAAGATACCATGCCTTGCTGAGCTGTCATAACCGGCATTGGGACTCCAGTCTGCACCCATACCGGTCTCAACCAGACCACGGTATAGTGGCGAGCCATATCCATCCATCAGCAGGTTTGAAAGCAAGGCAATCGAAAATGACTCAATGACATTGGTCGTATCACCGGCGATCCACGATACAGATGTTTTGTACTGGCGATCGAGGTCGACCAAGGGGTCAAGAGGGCCGTGGATGGTTACTTCTCGAGGACCGCTCAATTTGATGGGGTAACGGGCCTCCGTATCAGTCTCGCCTTGTTTGTAAGTCTTCAGCCTCGCGTCCAATTCTTGCAAATGTTCCGCCAATGGTACATCTCCGTAGGTAAATAGCTTCGAGTTGCTGGGATGGTAGCACTGAGCATGATACTGTACGAGCTGCTTGTACTCCAAGTCGGTAATTTTCATCGGATCACCTCCAGAGTTGTTGATCTGGGGAAAGATGTGACTTTGGAACCTGATGTAGTACAGATATCCAGCATCTGACATCTGCCCCTTCATCTCATTGTAAACCACGCCTTTGAAGACCAACTTTTTGCTTTCTACAGTCTCTCCCAATGGATTCTCCGGGCCAATCCTCCATCCTTCCTGGAGGAAGTCGGACTCTTTTAGCAGCGGGTTCAGCGTCGAGTCTAAGTATACCGACATGAGGTTCTTGAAATCCTGTGCGTTGGTCGTCGCAAACGGATAAAATGTATGGTCTGAGGCAGTGAAGGCGTTCATAAAGTTGGAAAGTGTTCGGGGCAGCATCTTGAAAAAGGGATCCCGAACAGGGAAGTTCTTGCTTCCACACAACGTGGTATGCTCGAGGATGTGCGGCACGCCAGTGTCATCAGGAGGGTTCGTCTTGAAGCCGATCGAGAAGACATTGTTGCTATCATTTCGGGCAATGTGCAAGTAGTCGGCGCCAGTCCTGTCATGTTTTAGGTGGAGAGCCGTCAGTTTCAGCTCGTCAAAGTGTTTCAAACGGAGCAGAGTGAAGCCATGAAGACTATCGCCGGGCCTCGGGTATTGCGACAGGTCGGATACAGCTTTGCGTGCTGCTTGAGCCACATTTCGAAGCATGTTGCGCAGATGTGGAGAGCAGATGAAGGCGAAAACTCTCGATCGGGCCAAATATAGCACAGGAAAATAGAAGAGTATACTAGACTCTCCCTAGCCGCACTATTTGGAGTTGGATAGATGATGTGCCGTCTGGTGATGGAAGCATATGCTCGACGAAATGTTTTCACAGTGAGCAGAACCTTTGAACCCCCGGATTAGTCAGGCAGCCTCAGTACTCCGTACTCTGTACATAGCAACGGAAAAAAAAAGGGACGGACGTGTGAGGAATCAGGATTGTACCTGTGCACTAGGTACCTATGTACATACCCACTTTTGTCCCAACTAGGTATGCTGTGCGGACATAACGCACTAACGCCATTTGATTTGGTCCGGCCGAGTCCTCGCTCGGTGAAAACTGCATCACCACTACCAGTCGACGCCTTCCCAGTTGTCGCCTGCAAAATGACGCCTTCCAATTGACGCCTCTCAAGACTGGAATACCGGTGTGAACCACTGCAAGCCTTGTTATCTCGCATTGCTGTAGTGTAAAGCGACTTTCGCAGTCGTTTTTGTGAGTGCCCGCTATTGAGCTGTCCCGGGGCCAAGCCTGCCTATCTGCACCGGAATTGATGCATGTGGAAAGGAGCATCCCCGTAGACCGCATTCTTGCTAACCTGGTTGGCCATCAAGTTAACCTTTCTTCGTCTTCCCACTCAGGTCTTCTACGAATTATAACGCCGTCTGTCTGGGTTTGCTGTCCTGTTCACGACTCTAGATTCCAGGCTGGCAACGAGTCGCCCTTCGGACCTCCATATTATTACCTCTGTTCCGCCTCTGCCGACGCCCTACTCGGTCCTCATGCTGCGCACCGCGTGAAATAGACACTTGTATCCCTCGACCCAATATCGACGAGTTGTGCATCGGACGCCATGCCTGCGAGTCAAGTGGATACAGCTTCGACGAATGGCCATGATGGCCATGTCCACCCTGTCCCCCCTGCGCTGGGAAAAAAGGCGAAAGGAAAGAAGGCGATTGACTCGACTGAGGCCTCCAGGCTGTTGCAGGCTCGTATATCTCAGTTGGAACAGGATGCCGCCGGCGAGAAAGACCAAGAGCTCGAAATTGGTATGTTTGCGCCTTATCAACAGTTTTGGCACCACTGAAGCCACTATATTCGGACGATTTGCCAGGTCGAACTAGATCTCGAAGCTGACCAGGTTTACGCTCGTCAAATAGAGCGCGAAGTCAAAAGAGCAAACAGAGACTTGATGCAGCAAGTTGCCAAGATGGATGACATGCAAAAAATCGACCATCTTACTAAGCGTTCGAGCGAGCTGCTAGCTGATATGCGGCGTCTGGAAAAGGAGAATCAGAAAAATAAGAAGCGTGGTGATAGCCTCCAGAAGGAACGAGATAGTGGTCGAACGGAGCTGGGAAAGACTGCTGGGCTAAAGGAAAAGCTCGAAAAGTTGTGTCGTGAGCTTCAGCGCGATAACAACAAGATGAAGGTCAGGAAAAGGAATGCTTCCATCTCCATACAAAGCGAACGCGAATATAGTGTGCTGACGTGGGACGTTTTGCCGTGCAGAATGAGAACAAGGAGCTGCAGACCTTGCAGAAGCGAAACACGGTTGCTTGGGACGAAAAGTATGCGACACTGTTATCAAAACTAGAAGGCTATCAGGAGGAAAAGGATACGCCTCGGAAGCAGGTCGTAGACATGGAAATGGAGGAATTGTATGTGATCGTTCAGTTTTGCCACCAGTTGCACCTACTTGCGCTAACTTGGTGCTATCACAGGTTTCGTGTTCGATTTAAGTCATTCATCGAGCAGTATGAACTACGCGAGCTACATTTCCATTCGCTTATGCGCACCAAGGAGCTCGAGGTCCAATACCACCAGTCGCGATACGAACGAGAAAGGAAGAACGCTGAAGGCGAATTAACAAAGACACGGCATCTACAGGCGCAAGTGCAAGCGTTTACCAAGACTGAAGATGAACTTCGGAATCAGCTGGATGTCTATGTCGACAAGTTTAAACAGGTGCGCCGCAGACCCTGTTTTCTCTCGCATCTTTCTCATTTTCTGTCTATTCTCCTCTTCCTCTTCGCCCTTTTCCCTGAATTCTATTTCAACCCTTTCTCCACTTCCCTTATTTATTCGCTGTCTCCGTGGCGTAACTACAGTATTAATATCTTGGATGACGCTACTAGGTCGAGGATACATTAAACAACAGTAATGATTTGTTTTTATCGTTCCGAAAGGAAATGGAGGACATGTCAAAGAAGGGCAAACGTTTGGAAAAGGAAAACGAGGCCCTCAAGAGACAGAAAGAAGCGACTGCGGCCAATATCATCCGCATGGCAGAAGAACGTCAGGGTTGGAAGAAACAACTGGACGCGGCTGAGAAGAAGGTGGATAAACTTATGAGCATTATCCAGCAGATGCAACGTCAGGGTCGCAAGGGCCCTCCGGAATTAGCCAGCGTCATGGAAAGCACGTTTTTAGATGAGGGCACAGCAGAAGGAAACGATGAGAGCGACTACTCAAACGAAGGCGAGGGAGAAGACGAGGAAGAGCTTAGTGAGTTCGACGACGATACCGAGGAGGAGTCTCAACCTGTAGAGAAGCAAACGACTCCCATTCCCTACGGGCCCGAACGACCCCCACCACCAACAAAGCAGCAACAGCAGCAGGTTACAGGTGCGACGACCAATGGACACTAGGATAACCTATTGGAGATGCTTCGCGCAATGGGTGTGTACGATGAACAAGTCGCCGAGTTATCCAAACCTGACCTGGCTAGGTACATTTTTGAACAGGTGGACCGCATAAGAGACAACCCTGAAGCGATGCAGCAGGCCTTGGCTACCGTGCAGTCGCATGTGCCGCTTGACTTATTGCGAACGCGGATGTCCGAAGCAGCCCAGAATGACGAAGAGTATGACATGGACAGTTTCTGCAAGAGATTTGTGACCCAGTGGGGATAGTTTGGTTTGCTTGTCTCTGTGTCACGAGGTGTGGTGTTGTGCCTGAAGCTGCTGGACTGTCTGTAACTATTGTATGTTTAATGTGAGGGATGAAATACTAGCTGGCTTTTCTTCCCGGCGTGGCTCCTCTCGGCGCAGCTACCCCTGGCTTGAAACGCGTGCCTCTCAAAGCGAGTGATTGATGAATCACGAAGTCACGATCAGGAAACTTGCTGTACAGAGTATGTGGGGTATGAAACCGGCTTGCTCGGAATTGAGATGCTGCGGGCCTGCGGCAGAAACCCGTTATCGATAACAACGAATGTTGACAGCCTGTCCAGTGTCAAGTCGGTCCCCTCGCCATGAAAGTGCCGCGACCATTGCTTCACCTTGCATCACGACAAGGATCCAAAGGTCCTGCACTTCTCGAAGCTATCACAACTGCGAGTTTCGTAGTTGAACGCTGTCGAGATGGACTTTCTTCAGGTTAGTATACGAGTCTCAGCTGCTGCTAGTCGAGTTAGAGCAAAAAAGAAAACGTTCTTGTCAATGTGTTTGACTCTCTCCCCGCCTTGCTGACCAAGTACCGAGCAGCGCCTCGCGCGATACCTCGATCGTCCCTTATTTCCCTGGAGGAAGCTCATCCTCGGCTTCTCCATCGGCCAGTACATCTTCGAATCCTTCCTCACTCTACGTCAATACCGCGTCCTTCAAAGCACAAAGCCCCCCGCCGTGCTCGCCAAGGAAATCTCCCAAGAAACATTCGACAAGTCCCAAGCCTACGGCCGCGCCAAAGCCCAGTTCGAGATCATCTCCGGTCTATGGGCGCAGATCCAAAACGTGGCATTTATCCAATACGATGTGCTTCCTAAGTTGTGGTCCCTGACGGGAGACTTGCTGTTGCGATGGGCTCCAGCCCGATTCAGCGGCGAGATCTCGCACTCCATTGTATTTGTCCTGAGCTTTATCGTCATTCAGCAGGTTCTGTCGATGCCTACCCGCGTGTACAATACCTTTGTTTTGGAAGAGAAATTCGGCTTCAATAAGCAGACGCCTGCGTTGTTTGTCACGGACATGGTCAAGACGAATCTGCTGACGTTTGCGCTGGTGCCCCCCATCTTGGCTGCTTTCCTGAAAATTATCCAGAAGACGGGCAATCAGTTCGTCTTTTACCTGTGGGTGTTTGCTGCGGGGCTGCAGCTCTTTACGACGACGGCGTATCCCATCTTTATTCAGCCCTTGTTCAATAAGCTTTCTCCTCTTGAGGAGGGCGAACTCAAGACCAAGGTCAATGGACTGGCTGCTACGCATAAATTCCCGCTGCAGGACCTCTTCGTCATTGATGGGTCTAAGCGCAGTGCCCACTCGAACGCCTATTTCTATGGTCTGCCGTGGAAGAAGCACATTGTCATTTACGATACTCTTATCGAGAAGACGGACACGGATGAAATCATTGCCATCTTGGCGCACGAGCTTGGACACTGGAAGCTAGGCCACACTACGCGACTCTTTGGAATTGGTCAGGTAAATACTACTCTCTCTTTCTCCTTTCTTCTCTATTTCTGAAAGCTAGGCCTTTCTACTCCCCGAAGACCATTTAGGCTAACCCGTCCATAAGGCTCATCTCCTCTACGTCTTCTCACTCTTCTCCGTCTTCCTCAACAACAAGTCCCTCTACAACGCCTTCGGATTCTACACGCAGTACCCCATCATCATTGGCTTCATTCTCTTTTCAGATGCCCTCTCCCCCATGGACACCGTCATTAAGCTCCTCCTCAACATCCTCTCTCGCAAGTTCGAGTTCGAGGCCGACGACTTCGCCAAGAGCCTTGGCTTCCGCTCCGAGCTCGCCAGCTCGCTCATCAAGCTCCATGCGCAGAACCTGAGCACCATGGACGCGGACTGGATGTACGCCAGCTACCACTTTTCGCACCCGCATCTTTCGGAGCGTCTCAAGGCTCTGGACTGGAAACTCAAGGAGGCCTTGACGAGCGAGAAGGATGCTGATAAGAGTAAGGATGAGGATGGCGTGGCTACCGCCACGGCTACTGGTCGCGATGAGCTGTGAAGGGGTATGGGGGACGAGATACAAAAACAATGGAGATGAGTTAGGAAATGAGGGGTCAGATTCTGATGTCATTTCCTCTATGAAAATACCTTCGGGTTAGCGTTGCTTTCGTAAATGAGCTGATGGAGAAGAGAAAAGGTCAGCCAGCGGACTGATTCCATGCAGAGGATCAACAAGTGGTCTCTCGTACAATGCAAAAAAAGCCGAGTCAGAAAACTCAGCCAAGTCGAGACCCAAGAATATAGTTAAATCACCGACAACAACCACGAGTGTGAATTTATGTGCAAGTAAAATAGGAAGTTGGCTGATAGCCTCGTCTATGTTTATTCTATGCCGTCTAAACATGCGACTCTGCCCTGACATGTCCCCCCGCAAACCAGCTCATCTTTAAAGTAATCTATAGAGAGTAGCACATCTTTCCTTCTAGACGCTCAATTCTCATCATCCGAGTCATCCGAGTCAAAGCTCCCTTCTGATCCTTCTGATCCTTCTGATCCTTCTTCGTCCTCGTCCTCGTCTTCGTCTTCGTCCTCATCCTCATCCTCCTCATCACCCTTCAGACCATAATCATCGTGGAAATAGCTCAGCTCCCGTGTCTGGACTTTGTAGCCCATGTCCTTGAAAGCGATTTCCATATTCTGCATCATAATTAGTATTCATTGGGTCTTCAGGTAATGGGGGGGGG
>SRQG01000545.1:0-12127 GCA_018360325.1 Claviceps aff. humidiphila group G2b
GCATAGAGGTTTTCCTCCCTGTCCTAGGGTTTTTCCCCTATGAGTCATCATGTAGAGGTTCTAGAACTGGGCAACCTCAGGCCAGCCTAGCTAGTGTACTTTAAATAAATAGTTTGGGAAACTTAGCTCTTCAGTCAAAAAGAAAGTTCCATTTTGCCCCCCAATTGCTTAACAAATATCACATTATTCAAATCGACTAAGCTCTACCCGACGTCCCCTTCTCCTAGACTAGATGTCTAAAACCTGAGAGAGAAAAGACCTCTAACTATGTAGCAGAATTAGAGTAAGTTAAGTACACTGCCCCCCAATGGAATAACAATCAAGAGTAAATGCGGCCCAAACAGATGTTGGAGCGCATAACCCCGCAATTGCCCTTCATCAGAAACACGAGGACGATGGCACTAAGGTCAGACATGAGGACAGTGGCATCAAGAAGAGACAAGACATCATGGCAAGGCAGCAGGGCTAGGGATCATGTACCTATGGTTGTGCCCGCTCAGGCGGCGCGTAGAGATCGTATCTAGGCTTGCGAGAGGCCAGATATTGAAATTAACATCACCAGACCCCTAACGAGCAGCTTGATATGAAATGTTTCACGACCTTGCTTCACAACTTACTTCCTTTACTACTACACCCTCTAAGCCCTGACACCTGGTTCTGCGTGTGTTGGACCAGGAGGGTCCCTAAGAAAGAGCGTTTAACCCATGTCTGTTCAGGGCCGCCTCTGCGCCGAAGGCGGCTATGAACAACGGTTATATGATAATAGATAAACGCCCTAAGATGCTAATAGGACGCTGATCGAAGCAAATCATCGAAGTATGGCATAACGAGCTACAAACTTGATCGGACGACTTCGCAACTTTACATCTTAAGTTAGGCAGGCAGTGAAGATGTATTTTCTACGCGGAAATTGCAGAAAGAGGCTTCTGCGGTATTCAGCCTTTACTGTTGTGGGGGAAGCTGCAGGAATCCGCCATAGTAGTCGTCGAGCCACTGTGCAGCGCTGTCGCCGGAGTCATCGTTGCACGAGTCCCATCGTCCAACAGCCCCAACATAGCCGTCCGGTCGCACGTTTACTATGGCAACGACGCCAGGCTCGAGGCTACCCAGCCACTTATCCGTACATAAGGCCCCTCGCGTGTCCTGCTCGGGAATATTATCGAGGTACAAAGACCAGCGACTGTCTTGTAGCATGGCTGGCAAGTCAGATATTTCCATCTCTGCCTTAGGCATTGTGGCTAGTGTTAAGTTAGCAATGTCTACCCATAGTATGATTGCAGAAAGGGCAGAGGGGACAAGGCGAATATAAAGGTACTGGCTTCACTAGATGGAATTATTGCACGTACTTATGAGACCGAAGGTGAATAAATGGCTGACAGCTGTGTATCTTTCTGGTCTTATGTAAACATCCTCAGCCGAGCCATTTCTCGGCTGCGCGGCATATGATTTGCTCGCTGCAGCTGAAAGTTGGCTCACAAACGACGTATCATTAGCAACAGCTCTGCAGAATGTTGTCAAAAAAGGCGCCGCTTGCTGAACATCCCACATGAGCAAAAAGATACGGAATTGGCCCAGCATAGGAATGTCAAGTTGTATGTCGACCGGATTGGAGTCGATATATCGAGTGACCCTGGCAGGCGGTAAAAGACATCCAGGTCGGGCATCTCCGGTGGGATTGCCGAAGTTGCCAGGCTCTGCACGATTGATAGCGCTGTTGGAGTATTCAACTCCAATACCTGAAATAAAGCGGACATTGGATTTGAAGTTTTTGGCAAGCGCGACAGCGTCGCCCGCGGCTATCTGGTTTGCATGCTCGTAGTCAAAGTTAACAAGGTCAAGAGCAATTTTGCGCCGCTCTTCTTCGTAGCTCTCCAACAGAACGGGTTTAGCGAGCCCTCGGACATCCAAATTCAGTTTCCAGGAAAGGTTCCACGAGTCGTGCATGGATGTATTCATCCCCTGAGCAGCCTTGGGTGAATGAGTGTGACTGGCGTCACCTGCCAAGAAGATTTTGGTGCTGGCATCTGAGAACCGGCTGGCAACTCGCTGACCAACTTGATACCGTCCAAACCACTCGATGTATTTCCAGTCCACTGCGAAAGGTGCCATGATCATCCTCGCCTGTTCCATAACAAATGCTTGACCAAGTTGATGACGGTCCTCGGATGCGAACGTCTTTAGTTCAATGTAAAACCTGGTCATGTTTCTTTCACGGGGAATAATAAGAATAGATCCATGCTCCTCTGAGTATACCAGAGTTTTTGACCAGATATCAGGGAAATCAGTGATGAGTTCTCCATCCAGAACGCCCCATATGGACGCCTGTGACATGCCAATTGCCGCCACGTCTGGTATACTCTTGCGCACTTTGGAGTGGGCACCGTCGCCTGTGCGTTTGTTAGTGGCCGCAAAGATGCTAGATGCGTTGGCTATCGTGAATCAGGGAGAGAGTATGCCAAACGTCTTAACGTCCAGCAAGAGCTGCTGACGGGGCGGGAGGGAAGGTGTTCTTACAGCCAACCAGGTACTGCGTAGTATACGTCTTCTTATCTTGAGTTACATTGGTTCGGCAGTTGACCTGCAAGCGGCCAGTCTCCGCGATAGGATCATAAGACTCAAAAGCCGTGTTTCGTCTAACGGTTTTGCCCCTCTTGGCTAGATCATCGATGAACAGGCTTTCCACGATACCTTGATGTACAAGTAGTATGTAACGATCCAGAACGTCGATGACAGGAGGATAGTGAACCTCTCGTCCCAATCTATGGAGAGGCTCTTCTCGCGTGCTGCGCCAAAAGGAAATCTCGTAAACACGAACGCCCCGTTGGAGGAGACTGTCGGCCAATCGCAACTGCCTGAACGTCTCGATTGTCTTTGGCTGCAAGCCATCGGCCCTAAAGCGTGGTAAAGTGAGCATCTTTAGTTCTGATAGCACTGGGCCTGTAACGTCAGGCGCTCGGTGGGAGAAGTGGGAGAAGAAGATGTGAAGCTTCTTGATATCTTACCTCCCGACTGGAGTCTGGTCTGCTCGTTCATCAATCACCTCGACATTGATTCCATACCTAGTAAGAGTCGCGGCCATCATGAGTCCCGCCGGACCGGCGCCGACCACACACACTTGGCATTCCAAAGGCGGTTCCGGCGAGCTGCGCAACTGAGAGAGATCGGCAACTGTTATATCAGGCGCATCTTCATCTATGGCCTCCATTTGCATCTCAATGGTGTTTTCGACATCCGTTGGAGTTGGGAGAGCTGTAGCTATAGCTGTAACTGTAGCTGTGGATGCAGATGTAGATGTAGATGTTGATGTCGTGCAATCTGTCTGCCGCGGGCTAGAAACAATTCTGGGGGCCATGTCTCAAGAAGTCAAAATAGAGGCTTTGGTGGACTTTGCCCTTTTTGTTTGGCAATATCGATGGGAAGGTTGTGCTACAATGATTGTAGTATTACTATTGTAGTCTGTTGCTACGGTAAGTAGCTGATCGGGCACTGAGTCCTGACGACGATAGTGATGTGGCGACGTGCCGAGAATCCCCTTCCGCCCCTGAAAGGAGTGTTCTTGTGAGCGGCCAAACGATAGTCAAGGTTGACAGGAAGCAGGAAACCTCATAGAGTCGCTTCAAAATATACCAAACTTCATGCGGTGACGTACTGGGGCACCAGACAAATCTAACCTCGAAACCTGCAAGGTCTCAAAGGTTTGGGAGGCAAGGTGGGCCGGCAGGAGTCTGTATGATGTATGAAGTGACAGGAAGGCACAAAACTGCAAGACACCACGCGCCAGTAGATACAACTTACAAGGGCCTGTACGGAAGCTGCTTGATACATATGTTTACAACGAGAAAGCCAGATCTCGACGAACAGGGACAGAAAAAGATTCTGCCACCATGGAGCCATACCTCTCAGAGGGGGCCCGGGTGGGCTGAGACGAATTAACGTATGTAGCAAAATACTTCCCTGGGTTCATGTGAACTCGGCATCCGGAAGTCGGTCAGGACTCAGGGGAGCTCAGATGGAACCCATTCAACTCGACGCGGACAACACGACTGACTACTGCTGAACCAGCAAGCAGGGCAGAGAGCGACGACTCAATCCATGGTATTTGAGGTGCACCATACGACTTTTGACCTCGGGAACCGACTCAGCCTGTTCGGACGGGACAAGCAAGGGCTCGCAGCAAGCAAAAAGTGGCATGACCGGATGGCGTGCTGACTGGTTTTGAGGAATTTATGAAGCAAAAATGGGCTGATCTGATGGTAAGGTTGGTGGGGCTCTAGCCACTAGTTACTGTGTGTGGCTTTTCTGCGGTACACGTACATCCGAATAGAATAATACTACTTAGGTATGTACATAGTTCAATCATGATTCATCTGAGACTTTCCTAAATATGCCTCGGGATTCAGCACCCCTTCTCGTCGATCTCAACATTGCACACTGCGAATTGGCAGTTGACACCGATTTCAGGACCTATATACCTATGATGCGTAAAACAAACTATCGAGACCAGGCCTACTTTGCCGCGTCATGATCTTAGGTTCACACAATAACTGATGATCGAATGTGTTGATTACTCTCATCGACATCGTCAACAATTCTGCATTCCATCCTACCTACCTACTACAGAAGTCTTGTTTACATATATTCCTCGCTTCAGTTACATACATGTGTATACAGGGGCCGAGCTGCGAGTTGGTGTCGTGGAGAAACGGGTTCATGTACATATCAGAAGCCGCCCTGCTGAAAGTTGGAAAGAGAAAACAGCGAGCTTAGCCCGCCTCTGTTCATGAACGTGGGCAAAGAATCCGATGCCCATGCTGATTTGTTGGTATTTCCTAGATTAGAAAAGCGACGTCAAGATGACTTCTGAAGTCGGGTGGAAACCGGAGATGGTTGAAGATGCGTGATATATGTAATATAACCCACAAGCCAACTAGGCCAGCCTCTCACACTTGGGGTTGTATCACTCATCAGCGTCTTCGACAACAGACTACCTACCTACCAGTACATCGCGCGCCAGACCCTGAAGGCTTCCGTGATGATACTGAGGCTTAATGAGAAAGGGCCTCCCTGGCCACACGGCGGCCTGAAAATTCAATTCACCCGAGTTTTGCGCACAACACTTGAAATGTGAAGCGCTATCTCAACTTGCTATCTACTCGTGGGTGAAACGTTCGAAAAAAGTAACCCACTATATCTAATGGATTACTTTTTCAAACGTTTCACCCAAGAGTACCTACATACTTATGTAGTGGCAGATCAGGTCTCACTCACCATCGTGTTCACTCACCATCGTGATACCCGATGTGTGGTACATAGGTACATAGGAATCGGGTACGATTACGAACGAGTGAGACAAATGGCGGAAGCGAGTCTCGAAATTTGCTTGGCCAGGCGTTCATTCGATTGCGTGGAGATCTTCATGGAGCCTCATCCTCTGACCTGGGCCTCACCCTCTGACCAGACGGAGTAAAGGAGGAGTAGAGGAGGAGTAGAGGAGGCAATAGTTCCATCATCATTCATATATCCATGCGGTTCTCAATCAAACCAGCCAACTTTTCGCGCTGCCCCCTCCCTCGACACAGGCCCATACGTGTTGCAATATTGATGGACTAATCGGTGCATGAAGTCGGCGACGACGCCGATAGCTGAAGCCATGCACACGATGCTAGCTCACACGTTCCATCTCTTGTTAAAACCTTGAGGGTCCCTTGGCTGCCATTCCATTAAAGGGTCACTTGTTAACATGTTAACCAAGTAAATGTAAAGCTTAATAATGTCCCTGAGGCCGTGCAACAAAGTCAAAATCAAAATGACGTGTCGAGAATACGCATCAAATATTAATTTAATCACCTCGCATTAGTTACTTTTGCAGCACAAAATGCGGCCTGTTTAAACGAACTTAACTAGTTGGTTCTTCATTTTTCTTTTTCTTGTTCTTGTTCAATTATGTGATGGCGACTCCCTGGCGACCCCCGCGTAGCTGCCTGCAGAGTTAATGTCGAATTTTTGGGATTTTTGGGCTTGTACCCGGGTATGCATGCGCTGCGCCGAAGGCAAATAAGAAAAAAAATTGGGAATGGTCTTGAGAACTAGCTAGCTAGTATCGCCGCAGCGCCGCAGCGCCGCAGCGCCGCAGCAATTCATTCCATTCCATTATATTGTATTAGTTAGAGAGTTGAACTCGTCTTCATCACATCAAAGAAACCCTCGTGGCGGGCTTTTTTGATTATACTACATTTCTTTTTATCGGGCTTATCACAACAAACTAATTACTTGTCTGACGGCACCAGCTGGATATTTTTTTATGGAAGTAAGAAATCGGATAAGAGCAGCGTTTTTTTTTTGGAAGAAAAAACCATGAATAAGCTGCTTAAACCTATATAGCCCTGCCATTAATTCATTGTCAAGCTTCTTCGGTGCCCACCACCACTAGAACTACATATAAGCGACAGCACAGCGCCTCATTTGTTATGAAAGTGGGAAAATCTTGCCAGTCTACTGCATATTCAATTATACGGCCCCAACCAAAGAAAAAGACCAAAGAAAAAGCCTTGTCACCATTTATTGTGGCCGACCCCACCAGCGAAGCCTACCAAGCAGCCGCGCTCGAGAAGCCGACTCCAATAAATCTCAACCTTCCCATCACAGTTCGAGATGAGCGGGAGTTGAAGAGGTTGTCCTGGCTAGGCAGTTGACTTAGACTCGAGAAGCCGAAGTGAATTGCCAAGGCCTCGAGGCCGCGTGGTAATGAACAGTTTTTGATCAGCTACCATTGTAATTTTGGCAGGATGCAAAGAAGAGACACTCTTTCGAACATCTCACTCCCGCTCAATATGATATCCGTTTTTCTGTCCTCCTACAATGAATGATACACAGTTCGCGCCGGGTGCGAGCCGAGAGATAATTTACCCCCAAGCCTGCCTCGTATTGTTCTTTCTTCGAAACTCGTGTAATGCCTCTGCTTCTCCTCCTTCAAAGGTGACCGTGGGCAGCGTGGCTTGGCTTCGAAAGTTGACTGTATCATAACTTATAAATCTGCGCTGTCTTTTATGTGTGTACATGCACCAGCACAACCAATCAGGCGCCGGAGACAGCACCACCCAGCTGGTGGCTATTCTTGTTTCTGTCTCATTCGTGACTGGTTGTTTTCTATGCTCAGTTCTGAGCTTCTACACTTGCTATCCCGATGGTGAGATGCTGCGTCGACCCCGAGTGTTGGGTCATTCGTGTGTACAGAAGAAGGGGTTGTAACTTGTGGAGTTGCGGGGGAAGGAGGTGGTGTGTACTTACTATGTACCTAGGTACAAGAGAGGACGTGAAGTTGGGGTTCCAAACTTCCAATAGACTCGTACAGAAGAAGGGGTTGTGGAGTTGCGGGGGAAGGAGGTGTGTACTTACTAACTAGGTACCTAGGTACAAGAGAGGACGTGAAGTGGGGTTCCAATAGACTCAGAAAGGTACCTGTAACCTTGTTACCTTAGGTGCCTACCTAGAGTGTGGGGTTTCACACTCCGACTAGTCCGTCCATCATAAATATCTCAAGTAGAAAGCAGAAAACGTCTTTCACTCTCCTACACTTAGCTACTCGGTGCAAGCAGAGTACTATCCTATGTACTAAAAGACTCCCATCCCAGGTCCAGACGGTAACGGCGTTGCCAACAGGGCGCAAACCCGATTTCTCCACTACCACATCTTCCAGGAGGTGCTCAGGTTCTCTCAGTGAAGACTTGTGTCCGATCTGGTTTGATCTGGTTCGGCACATGCCCATTTTGAACACGGCACTCGCCAATATCGCCGAAAATGGTCTCCTTCTCGTGCGAGGTAAGGCTGACCGACCTCACTGCTTTTTCTTGCCCAAGCTCTATCTATTTGACGGCCCATTTCTTCAAGGTTCCCGCGACTTGCAAAGCGCATATTCAATACTGCCCCTCACATTGATACAGTCGCAGGATCAGTACCGAACCCGCACGATATGGCGATATCAATTGTACTGTTACGCTGGCGGCTTTATGCTATGACCTGCCAGGCCCTGTCAAGACATTCCCTTCATCGGCCCTCTAGCCCACTTGATTATCTGCGATCATTTCTCCTTTTATCCCACTGGAACATACCCACCTTGATTTATACATCTTAGGTCTTCGCCGTACGCAGGTCTTCTAAAGGGACTCATCACTAACGCAAAGCCACTTCACCCCAACAGGCGTGTGGTGACATATTGACGAAAAAGAAACTCGACCCCCACCGCAATCGCTGTCAAGGAGCTACATTCACGTGCATTGACTGCATGGTTCACTTTTCAGGAGCTCAATACCGTTCTCATACTGTACGTGCTAATTTAATTCGTGCCTCACAGAGCCTTTGATACAGCTCCAATAAAGCAGTCAGCGGGGTCTAACATGTGAACACCAAGTCTTGCATAAGCGAAGATCAGAAGTATCAAGGAGCACTGTACAAGGAGAAGTCAAAAAAGCCAAAGTATTCGGGTAGCACTAAGGAGAAAAATACCAATTACACCGAGAGTCAAACGATCGGACGACGAATAACCACTACGCAGCAGGCTTACGTCGAAGACGTCGAGGAGAATCGCGCGCACAAATCTTCGGATGATTCTTGGGGAAAATTCGACGATGACCGACCTCGTGCCGAAGCCCCCCCAGGGGCACCTATGCTACCGGCTACTGCTTCAGAGGACCGTGTCAACGTGTTTGACTTCTTGGTCGCCACCGGCCAGACTCCGAACGCATCCAACCTTAATCTTGCCGTTGATAAGCACGGTGCAGATATCGGTGACAGCACATCATTAGTTCGTTATGAATGTGATACTAAGAAGTATCGATTGGAACATGATGATGCCCAAACCCAACACTATTCGAATTCCCTATTTAAGAATGGCACCTGTGTAACGCCCTCCCGAGAGATCGAACGACGACGAACCAAAGACAGTGACACTAAAAAGGACAAAAAACGCAAGCGACCTCATATCGATGTTCCAGGCGATCAAGTTATGACGGATGCGCCTCCTCTTTTGCATACAGGAGTCACTGGAATTATGAGGGCCATGATGCGACCTGGCTTCCCCCCCTCTCCTGATTATTCTGGGGGTGATGCAACCGAGATTTCTCCCGCAAGTCCTTCAAAAAAAACTAAGCACTCCAAGCATTCCAAGGGTGGCCAGATCAGTAACAGCTTATTCGGAATGATTACAGGCGGAGTAAAAAAAACGTCAAAGGGGAAGTCGAAGAAGCACTCTAATAGTCAAAGTCGCAAGGAAGACCCCAAGGCCATAGAGTTTCGAGCTCAGCCAATTAACGGCAATGTTGAGAGCACCGATGGTCAACTGGTTGTGTTCAAGCCGCGTGCGGACGCTTTTCTTTCTTGTGTGAACAAAGGATCTCAGAGTGAGAAGGGCTGTAGTATGAACAAAGCTCTAAGGCGATTTCACCGTGACCGACAAGCATCCGGCTCAAATCTGGCAAAAGCAAAGGAGGAGAAAGAGCTTTGGCGAACTTTGCGCATGCGGCGAAACAAGGATGGCGAAATTGTTCTTTTCACCGTTAAGGAGGGACATTAAGCATTCCTACCTTCTATGGTCGCGTCATAACAGTGATAAGCAGAGCCGAGATCATACCAACGAAGTGTTTTGAAAGTCATTCGTTACATTTCAAGCCTGGTCTTCGAGCAAAGCCTGGCCTCGAAGACCAGGCGTTATCGCACGCGTCCCACTGGTGAGACTGGATGCACCGAAGTTCGTCAAGTTAAACTCGTTCCCTCGGTATTATTTGCGTCGGGACACGACCAGTAACATTGGATGGCCTGTGACACAAAAATGGAGAGGGTGGTGTTGTATTCATTCGGCGACCTCGAAACAAGAAGGCGTCGAGTACTACGTATATATGTCTTCGCATGCACGAACGATGGCAGGCGCTCTTGACAATTTTAGGGGATGAATAAACATGCTGAATGATCGGAAAATTCGAGGTAAAGCCGAATTTCCATCTATATCAAAGCAGTCAGAAGTTAGAACCGAAGGAGCCGTGGTTTATCTTTTGTCTCCCCAGTCCTTCCACTCACAGGCATTGCCATTCGACATGTTTTACTAAACTGTACCCTTATAATTACATTGCAGGAGCACGAATCTATAATAGGCCGGTAGACGAGCGGGATATGCAAGGTTTAGCGAGTGTGCCTGAGTTCTTGTGTGCTTCTCCGGGAGGGACCAGGATGCAGCTATGCAATAGTTCGTATTTCGTGCTGGACATATATCGTAGTTAGAGTGATTATCGTTGACAGCCCTACAGTTGTCAGATAATTCCAAACTTTTTGATACGCACTTCTGGCGCAAATACCCGTGACACCAGGGGGAAAATACAACACTTGCGATAAAGGCGAGTGCTGGGATAAGCGCGAACTTACATAGCCATCACATTAACTTCGAAGGCAAGACTCTCTTAATTCTGCATGGCACGCAACGGTATAATATGCTGCACGGTGGCCTCTCTCCTACACAGTGGACACTCAGGCTTCTCTTTCGTCCAATCGCCTATACAACCCCAGCAGAATACATGGCCGCACTGGGTGGCGGACGGGTCCTTGAGCTCCTCGAGACACAGCGTACATTTGCGTTGTTGACCGTCCTTGATGTACGTCATGACATCGGCATCGCGAAGATTACAATGAGGTGACGTGCTGACCGGTGTAGGCGTCATCGATATCATATTGACTCCATGCTGCACGGGAGCCCGCGCGCCTATGTCGATGGGAAAGTCGCTGGTGGCAGAAGTTGTATTTACGTGATTATCACATACGCCGACGGTGGCGGCTTGAGGAATAATATGGGCTCGGCTTTGGACGCGGCGCAGGGCTGACAAGGCTCCTGATCTAATGTATAGGTAGCCTTGAACGACGAGTTGGATGATAAGCAGAATGCCGAGAACCTCATAGCCGCCTCTCTCAGGCGACGTGGGTATCGAGCGCCTGGAGACATAGCGAAGCGCGAGCAGTCTCTTCGTCAATTCGTAATACGTGCCGTTCAGGTAGAATAGCGCCAAAGTGACAGCCCGGATGGGGCCAGCGGAAGTCAAGGACGGTAGGTAGTTGGCAACGTAATGCCAGGCGTAAGCTCCCCTGGATGTTTGCTTTCCTTGTTTCCAAAGCTTCTGCACGCGCCGCTGAATGTGTATACAGAAGCAATTGCGCAGCACTGGAAGCAACCTGCTAACCAGATAGGGGAAGATGATGGTGCCGCCAATGTATGTCGCTCTCTTGGAGACATCGGGCAGTCGGCCATGCAGAGATTCAACCTGCACGAGATCGCAGTATTCTTCGCCCAGCGTCCTATTGCCGGGTAGGGTGGTTAAGCAGAAGTAGATCAGGCCACCAAGGGAGCGCAAGTCCGGCGCGGCCGCATGGGACGAGCGCGCACCGAACAGGCGTCTGTGGAGGTCTGTGACTGCATCGGTGAGGTGGCCTGTGAAGTAAGTGTCTTTTTGATGTGCGCGTACGATGTCTGGCGCCGCGGCGACTGAGTACGGCGAGGCCATTGATGAGAATGACGTGCATGGGTTGATAAGAGGGTGAGGGCTCATACATCTTTCTTTTTCACAGGGATGGCATTTTTACCGCTCGAAACGTTTGTGACATATGTACGTATGTACTCCGTAATTTGTAGTCTTTTCAAAGCTCCACTAATGGTGGCGAAAGTTACGGCGCCCGAAGGGAATACCCACTCCCTTGCGCGTACATTAGGTACCTACCTAATCTTTCTAATGATAAGGTGATGGATTCACCTGAGGCCAGTCATCGCAATGAGGAGACGAGCCCAGAGCTCGAATCCATCACAGTCACATCCAAGAAGTTGAAGACTCCATAGCGGGCTTTGATAGCTGGGCTGCAGACAATGGACATGCCTTTAGGTGCTTACTACTGTTGAAAATACGAAGTATTTTCAGTCTATCTCCTTCGCTCTGATTGGCCAAATCGACTAGCAGTGAATCCTCACTGACAACGAGGCGTGTACACCGGGAGAGTATATTTCACACGCACATAACTAGTGCAATTGACCTGCCCATAGCCTAAAGCGGTTAGAGGGCTTCAGCCACCCCTGCTAGCGCCATGTAGGTACTTCGCTGAC
>SRQG01000546.1:0-12070 GCA_018360325.1 Claviceps aff. humidiphila group G2b
TACAGTTTGGTCATTTACTTCCCACTGTAATTTGGCGGGTACAAAGGAGACCAAGAATTGTGGAGAATGCTGTCCGGTTAGCAATTTTATGCTGTCCGAATAGGAATGCTCATGTAGATACCTACCTAGGTGGAAAGGCGCCACATCTCCTGAGCCCCCTAGGTACTTCAGCCACGTACCTAACCCCTTTTTGGAAGCGCTCAGGAGTCATGATTGGCAATTTGATGACGGATGATGTCACGACTCACATGTGACTGAGGCAAATGGACAATGGAAGATGCTGATTCCAAGTAATGATTACACAAAAAGTATACAATACCTCCGCGAGAACTTCTTTTCAAGTTGAATCAATGACAAATGTGCCCGCCACGATAATCTTGAACTTTGAAATGCCACGGTCCGCGGCCCACAACTCATTTTATGGAATTCGTATGTACGGAGTACGATGTCCATTTCAAATCTGAACAACATAGAATGCACGCTGCTCCTCAAAATGAAGCGGAAAGGAATGCGAGACCGGGAAGATAAGATGGCGAACGAACATAGGCTCAATGAAATATCGGATATCCAATATCCAGGGAACTTCGAAGGCGAGAATCCCATTGTACATACCAGAACTACCTACATATTGAGGTTTGCCTAACCAAAAATGATTTCAGATCAACGATACCCTCGTCGTCGAGGGTTGTTGACGACCCCGAGTACAATCGTTATATCGAGGCTTTACTGTACCTAACTAGGCCTACATGTAACATACCTCCTAGGTACCTAGGTCCTAGAGGAAAGGTACATATCTATGTACCTAAAGAAATTGTACTCCACCCCAGAATTTGCAAAAGGCAAATGTCACGTCGTGTCACAGCTCACGAGTGAAACAGCGAAGCAGAGCTTTCGTACTTACTACCTAATAATAACTCCTTGCCGTATTTCCTCACGTCATGTCTTCATCCCGTGCCCCGGAGCCTGAGCCTGAGCCTACGATGGCAGATCTGGTTGAGTCTGGCCGCGTCAAGATGGAGTCGGCCCGCGCCTTTAACTCGACGATGCACATCTGTGGTACGACGGCGACCGAAAATTACGAGCGTGCGTTGGAGCTCTTGACCATGGTAATATTTTCGTGGCAGAATCCGAGATTGTTTGAAGAAACAACGTGTCTGACATTTGCTTCCTATTGACGAAAGGCCATGAGAAGCTGCCTTTGCGCCAGAGGCATCGAACAGGGCGAATGCACCTGCAAATTCTTCGATTCGACATGTGGCGACAGAGGTTCGGTCTTTCGATGGGCCATGGGGGATCATGTTGATTGCGAGGTCCCCTGGAAGCACAGCAAGTGCGATGACGTGCTTCACATTCAGGCTTTGGATCTACGAGCTGCAACGTATGAGGCAATGGGCAAGCTTGACCTCGCTGTGAAGGACGCCGCATGGATGGTGGAACTGGCTCCTCAACTACCAGATGTAAGCAGTCCTACTTGAAGCACTTTGACACTGGCTGACCCGAGCTCATGGATATCTTCGTTTGGGGAACCTTGAGGCTTGCTCGGTTGCAAGGTAAGGAAGAGTATGCTTGGAACATGTATCAGTCTGGAATCGACGCAAATAGGATCACTGGCCAGGGCTCGTCACCCAAATTACAGGTGAGATGTCACGGCCTTGAGCCCAAGGTCATCATGACACACGTCACAGCAACGTTTGGTTTCTAATCAGTCCGGGCTCAGCAACTGCATGCCCTCTGCCGGCACGCCTTAAAAAAAGATCCGATATGCCTGCCCGCCGAGATTGTCGGGCGCATCTTCTCGTACCTAAGCTGGATTGAAATTCTGTGCATTGATCCGTCCCGGCGTCCCCTCTCTTGGCTTTTTTCCGCATTGGGTACCGACTCGCGGCCAAACTGTTTTGGCTGATACTAAGCATCACACACTGCACAGTCTCATTCTGCGCGTCTCCAAGCAATGGAAACGCGTGCTCACAAGTGCCGTGCATGGTGGATTATGGAGAGACATTGCTTTCCCCCATCGATATTTTAAGCGGGCGCCGTCCCCCTTGCAGCTACGTGATATCCTGTCTTGGGCAGGAGATGGAGGTGCGCGGAGGCTCGTCATCAACAATGGCAATGGATTCACTGAAGCCATCGTAATGCAGCTTCTCGAAGCATCGCCCAGCCTGGAGTATTTGGAGCTTAACTGCGTATCAGATCCATCGCTTCGTTCGAACAAGAAGATCTGGAATCAACTCAGGAGCTTCACCATCCGTATGAGTCATTACGACCGCCCTCAAGTGGACAGTCCCGGAGGATTCCCTCGGATGTTCCTCCAAAATGCGGCCAGCTCTTTGGAGCATCTTGATCTTGAGGATATTCCATGGCAATGGTATCACGAACCGTCGTCTTTGCCTCTGCTTCCCAGTCTGAAGACTTTGCGAATGGAAGAGTACTTGCACATGGACGATCGTACCGACTATACCCAGTTTCCTATAGTACGTTTCCCTCACCCCAAAAAGCCTCAGTGACGATATTTTCTATTATGTTTCTTCTTCTTCTTCTTCTAGTCTTTGTCTCATTCTTTCTTGCTCCTTTCGCTACACGTAGAGATCTACGAGGCGGCGCGTGAAGGCGAGAAAATCACTCATCGACCGTTCTTAGTTCCGTCTCTCCGTCGCCTTTCCAAGACTCGAACAGCTGTGGATTAGCTACGACATACCATACTTGACCTTGGAGCCTTTGGAGATCTGGCGAGGGAAATGGGATGATGTATGGCCCCACCTAAAAGTACTCAAGTTCAATTGTAGGGAATACCTTGACTCGAGTGATGATGACGGAGCAACATCACATTCAACGCTCCGCTACCTGATGTCTCTCAAGTCACTACAACACTTACGCCTTGATTTCCGGAATGTGGACTGGAACAACCTGTTCAGGGGCCGTCATAGTCTACTTTCCCATCTCGACGTTGCTCAGTATCCACCTTCCAAAAATTTGCGTTCCTTCATCCTTTCCTCGCCCATCTCGCCCGGAGGAGCTCGAACATTGGTCTCCAACGCGATCGAGACTGGGCAGCTGACATCCTTTGACATTGTCTTCCCCGAGGACTCTCCCACTGGCAACGTTGGAGTCAGAAGTATTCGCCATTTGAAAGGCTACGAATGGTTGCGCGGAGCCCCCTCAATCCATACGTTGGGATGCTATCAATTCAGCTTCCCTTTCGATGCACAAACGGACGAGGATCTGCCTCTGCCGCAGTTCCTGGCCACGTTTCCCAACCTACGGACGTTGAAAATCTGTTCCTGGGAGTATAGTACACCCGAATTTTTGGACGTGGTGGCTGCGGTCTTGAAGGTCACGCATCTCAAGACTCTGTACACGCCATGTGTCGATGGTGTATTCTTTAAACAGCTGAGGCAGCTGGCGCAACAAGAATATGGTGTGCAATTGTTGGCCGATATTCCGAAAGAGCAGTGGCCGATGCCGCTGGAGCCATAGATGTCATAGAATACGCCTCAATGCGTGTTTTGTGTGCGTGCTTGCGCGACGTGGGAGCGCAATTGAGTACCTATATATACTCATGGTTTGAGCGGCATAATGACATGCGCAGAAGTCATCTCGAAATAGTTCGTAAGGCAATAGATATCGCTCCATTGACAGCAGTGGCACCATTTATCACGTTCACGTACACCTATTGGACTAGATCTCCGCGATTTCCGGCAGTCTTGTTTCGCGGAGGATCCCAGTTTGTCTGGTTGATGAAGGCTCAAAAGCTCGGCCTAGGTGCCACCCATAGTGCCTCTTTGGCGATCCGGAGGCTCACTTCAGTCTTCATCAGGTCAATGGGCAGGGTGTTGCAGCTAATTGTATTGCAGCTTGATAAGGAGTATCGCAATTATCTGACTGACATTGTGCTTTCGTGCTTCAATTTAAACGTATTCTTGTCAATTCTTTGACTTCGAAATTGGGATTGTATTTTGTTTACTTCCCTACGAAGTGCTCCAAGGCTCGAGGAACTTATTAGGAAGCGTGAGCACTGAGCAGCCTTTGGCTCCAGGGTGGGTAGTATCTTATGTATTTAGGTACAGTGGCTGTACACCGTACGAGGCAGATTAGGAGGTGCTGTATGTATGTGAGGTACCTAGGTTGTGCACCTAGAGGCACTTTACGTAGGAGGTACCTAGGTACACTACGTGGGTGGAGACCGGTGGAAACTTGGAAAAGGCAAATGTCACGTCGTGTCACGGCGACGGGTGAAACAACTACAAGCTGCCAAGCCTGGAGCATTCGTATCTACGGAGTACATACCATAAAAACACCTCTTGCCATTGCCTCTTGATATTAATTGTTACCACATATGTACCATACGCGAGGTTCTCGCAGTCTTTCCTACACATCACGTCTTCATCCCGCGCCCCGGATCCTGAGCTCGCGATGGCAGATCTGGTCGAGTCTGGCCGCGTGAAACTCGAGTCGGCCGGCGCTTCTTCCGCGGCGGCCCGCGTCTGTGATGCTGCTGCGACCAAAGATTATGAGCGTGCGTTGGAGCTCTTGACCATGGTAAGCTTTCGTGGCAGAATCCGAAAGTGTTTGAAGCAACCACGTGTGACGTGTCTGACATTTCCCTTTCATATCAACGAAAGGCCATGAGGAGCTGCCCCTGTGCCAGAGGCCTCGAACTGCATCCATGCACCTGCAAATGCTATGAAGAAGTTGGTATCTCAGGGGAGTCGATCTTCGAGGAAGCAATGCTTGATCATGAAAATTGCGATGTTCCCTGGAAGTACAGCAAGTGCGACAACGTGCATCACATTCAGGCTTTGGATCTGCGAGCTGCAATATATGAGGCTACGGGCAAACTCGACCTCGCTGTAAGGGACGCCGAATGGATGGTGGAACTGGCCCCTCAACTGCCAGATGTAAGCAGTCCTACCTGAGGCATCTCGACACTGGCCCTTCTTTGCTGACCAGACCCGAGTCCAGGGATATATTCGTCTGGGGAATCTTGTTCGGCTGCGAAACAAGGGAGAGCATGCTCGGAACCTGTATAAGGCTGGGATCGACGCAAATAGGTTCACTGACCAAGAATCGTCTGAGTCGTCTCCCAAATTGCAGGTGAGATGGCACGGTCTTCGGCCCAAGTTCATCATGACACACCGTCACAGGTTTGGTTTCTAACCAGTCGGGGCTCAGCAACTGCATACTCTCCACCGGCAGACCTTGAGACTAGATCCGTTACGCCTGCCCGCTGAAATTGTCGGACTCATCTTCTCGTACCTGAGCTGGACTGAAATCCTGTGCGTTGATCCGCTCCCCCCTTTCCTCGTATCGGGTACCGAATCGTGATCAAACTATTTCGGCTGATACTATGCATGTGATAGTCGCGTTCTGGGCGTTTCCAAGAACTGGAAACGCGTGCTCACGAGCCCCGTGCATGGAAGATTATGGAGAAACATGGTTTTCCCCCTACGCCATACAACCTCCGCGCTGATGCCATCATCCTCCCAGCTACAGGAAGTTCTGTCTTGGGCAGGAGACGGAGGTGCCAGGAAGATCGTGGTACGAGGCAGGTATTACCCTGATGCCCTCGTGACGCAGCTACTCGAAGCATCACCCGGCTTGGAGTATTTGGAATTGCAGCTAGGCGAGGAATCAGCCATCTTGCTTCCTTCGAAGAAGATATGGAACCAACTCAGGAATGTCATCATTTCGTGTGATTGGAGAAGTTTCAACCACTCCGAAGTAGACAGCCCCGGGGGGCTCCCTCAGATGTTCCTTCAAAATGCGGCCAGCTCTTTGGAGCATCTCGACCTTTTGGGAATCCCATTGCAATGGTATCGCGAAACGTCATCATTACCTCTGCTTCCCAAGCTGAAGACTTTGCGAGTGCGCAGTGACAGAATCGAGGAGGACTATATCCCGTTTCCTATAGTATGTTGTCCCCGCCCCAAAGAGCTGCAATGACTACATCTTTTCTTTTTATTCCTTCGTTTTGTCTACCGACCACAGTCTTTTGTCTTGTCCTTCTTCTCTGCTTCGTTTTCATGCAGGGAAAGATCCAGGAGGCGCGCATGAGGGCGAGAAAATAACTCACTGAGCGTTCTTAGTTCCATCTCTCCGTCGCCTTTCCAAGACTCGAACAGCTGTGGATTGTCCCCGATATACCATACCTGGCCTTGGAGCCTGTGGAGATCTGGCGAGAGAAATGGGATGATGTATGGCCGCATCTGAAGGTACTCAAGTTCCGGTGTTTTGAACGCCTACAATCAATCAATGAACATGCAGCAGCATCATATTCATCGCTCCGATACCTGATGTCTCTCAACTCACTACAACATGTATTTCTCAATTTTGAGAGCGATGACTGGCCTCGCCTGTTCAGCGGCACTCATGGTCTACTTTCCGATGGCGACGTTTATCAGTATCCACCTTCCAAAAATTTGCGTCACTTTGGAGTTTCCGCATCTATCTCGCCCGAAGGAGCTCGCACATTGGTCTCCAACGCGATCAAGACTGGGCAGTTGACATCCTTTGACATGTACTTCCCTGAGAGGCCTGACCAGGGCTACGAAAGAGACACACATATTCGCTATTTGAGAGGCTACAACTGGTTGCGCGGTACCTCCTCAATCCATACGTTGGGGTGCCATGAATTCCGCTTCCCTCTCGATGCCGAAACGGACGAGGATCTGCCTCTGCCGCAGTTCTTGGCCACCTTTCCCAACCTACGGACGTTGAAGATCAGTTCCTGGGAGTATAGAACCCCTGAATTTTTGAACGTGGTGGGTGCGATCTTGAGGGTCACGCATCTCAAGACGATTCACACGGATTGTGTCGATGGTGTATTTCTGGACCAGCTGAGGGAGACGGCACAACAATATGGTGTGCAAGTATTGTTTGGTTTACCGATAGAGCCGTGGCCGATGCTCCTGGAGCCATAGATGGCATAGAATACGCTCAAATGTGTGTTATTGGTGCGTGCTTGTGTACCTGAAATTGCGTTTGAATAAACCATGGGAAATGAGCACATGCGGTGGGGCCTGTCCTTAGGGTGTTGACCGAGAAGAGCAAATAAAGTTATCTTGACCCTTGGATCGATCTATTCTCTTCGCACGGAAGTCGTACGCCATTACATAGGATCATGCATCAATGATCAAGAAATGACCCCGTTCGAGATGAGACTGCAGACTGGTTGTCCCTCGGTGTCATATTTACCTGTCCAACAGAGCAATAAACGCCACTTTCCGTCCTAGCCTCTCCGGGCAGGTGTTTCATTTTCTTGGGTTGTTTCTGTTTACGTTTACGCTGTTTTCTTTGGGCGATCGGGGTTTTGCTTTTCTCATAATCTCATTCTCCTACATACCTACCACAGACCGAGCCCTCTGTATGTGCCCGGCTTTGAATGACAGAGCCTTTGTGCCGAGGTCATCTCGGGCTCATGTTCCAAGACAATGTAATCTCAGCAAGTTTTGTCTTCCAAAAGTACAGGAGTGTGCGAGGTGATGAGATTGGTGATATTCCTGCGTTCAAGAAAAAAGTACATGTGGCGTGGAGGGTGCGTGGAAGTCACCTATGCCCTACATATTAGGTACCTGGTACCTTAAAGAAAGGAGACTGTGCGTCGAAAAGTGTGAAAGGTACATAGGTACCTATGTACCTATGAGGTACGTGCTTATGTACTACCGGTACTCCGTAGTCGCGTTTTGGTTTCTCGGTAAAATTGTCTCGGCCGGTAATACGTTCACGATCTGCCCTGTTGCTTCTCGCGATATTGAGCGTCTTGCTTTGTACTTTGTGGCTTAATCGGTTTTGGCTGTTCTCATTTGTGACCACGATATATTCGTCACCAGCTCGTGTCCCTTGCGCGGGCTCTTTAAATACACCCGACTGTTCCCGACACGTCATGTCTTCAGCCTGTGCCTCGGAGGCCTTCGAGTCCAAGTCAACAATGCGTGATCTGATCGAGTCTGGTCGCCAAGCTCGTGAGAACGCGATCAAGATGCACGAGCATGCGTTGAAACTCCTCGACAAGGTAGGTAGTCGTTGCAGCCACCGATCTCGCTTGAAGGAGCTACGTGTCTGACATTCCCTCTGTTCGTGGAATACAGGCCATATACAACTGTCCCTGCGCCAGGGGGGGCATCGAACGGCGCAGATGCACCTGCAAAACCTTTGAAAAGGTCGCTGCCGAAGGTGGTTCGATTTGCAGAGAAGCAACGTATACTTGTCATTGCGACGTTGGCGGAACATTCGGCAAATGCGACAATGTGGACCATATCCAGGCCCTGCATGTCCAAGCTACAACATTTGAGGCCTTGGGCAAACTCGACCACGCGGTGAGGAACGCCGAACAGATTCTGGAACTGGCTCTTCAACTTCCAGATGTAAGCAGTTCTGCATGGATCTTTCGAGGCCTGCGCCCCTGTACTGATCAGTCCCGAATCTCGACCCTAGGGATACATTCGTCCGGGGAAAATCGCACGGCTGCAAAAGAACGATAAGTATGCTTGCGAGCTGTATGCGGCTGTGTTCGCCGCAGACTTGTCGCCAAAATCGCAGGTGAGGTGATATAGCCTTCGGCCCAAAAATTCATCGTCGCACGTCACGCAGCATATTTTGTCCCTAACCAGTCGAGTATCAGCAACTTGACACCCTCTACCGTCACGTCTCGAGACCAGATCCGGTATGCCTGCCCGCTGAAATTGTCTCGGACATCTTCTCGTACCTGAGCTGGATTGAACTTCTGTACGTTGATCCGCCAAACCTCTTTTTCGTATCGGGTACTTCGTGGAGTAAAATGTCTTGGCTGATACTATGCGTGATGTAGCCGAATTCTGCGCGTTTCCAAGGAATGGACTTGCAAGCTCACGAGCCCAATTCATAGGAAATTATGGGAAAACGTTGATTTTCCAGATTTGTACTGCAATCCGCAGCCACACCCCAATCACCTAAAAAAGATTTTATCCTGGGCTGGAGAAGGAGGTGCC
Source organism: Claviceps aff. humidiphila group G2b (assembly GCA_018360325.1). Taxonomy (NCBI): domain Eukaryota; kingdom Fungi; phylum Ascomycota; class Sordariomycetes; order Hypocreales; family Clavicipitaceae; genus Claviceps; species Claviceps aff. humidiphila group G2b. Next base: position 8,967 of record SRQG01000546.1, read on the forward strand.
AGAAAGATCGTGATAAGAGATTGCTCGGATATCACTGAACCAACCTTGACACAACTGCTAGAATCATCACCGAGCCTGGAGTATTTGGAAATTCATTGGATGATACCCCAGGGGCTTCCAGCGCGTAAGAACAAATGGACCCAACTCAGGCACGTCTCCTTATCAGGTCAGCGCGATTTCATCTACAAAGAAGTAGATTGTGAGGGGGGATTCCCTCAGACGTTCCTCCAAAACGCTGCCAGCTCTTTGGAGCACCTGAACTTTGTGGGAATCCCAAACCAATGGCATCGCGGGATGGTACCTCATCTTCCCCAGTTGAAGACTCTGCGCATAGGCGGTCTCCCGGAAGACAGTAATCAGCTTTCTATAGTATGTTCCCTCATCCCGAAGAGTCTTTGCCACGCTCGTTTATTTCTTTGTCCTCCTTTTTCTTCTTCTCTCTGCCTTCCTTTTTGTCTTACGTTCTATTCGTGCTCTTTGTCGCCACATTTAGAGAAGGAGAGAGGACGCGCGTGAAAGCGAGTAGCTAAATTGTTTAACCTTCTTAGTTCTTTCTCTCGGTCGCATTTCCCAGACTCGAACAGCTTTGGATTGGCCCCGATATTCCATTCCTGGTACCAGATCGCGCGCTGATTCGGCGAACAAAATGGGGAGATATATGGCCTCACCTAAAGGTACTCAAGTTCCACGATTGGGAACCTGAAGAAACGGAAATAAACCAAATGCTCGAACTTGACAAACTGGAAGACGAGATAGAAGAAACGCGTGAGACGCTTCGATACCTGGTGGCTCTCAACTCACTACAACATATTTCTCTTACCCTCGAAGGAGAGAACTGGCCTTGCCAGTTTCGCCAAAAAGATGAAGATCTGCTCTCTGATATTGACGTTGCCAAATATTCAGATTTCAGAAATCTGCGTTCCTTTGAATCGCCTTCATTCTCCATCACGCCCGACGGAGGTCGAATATTGCTCTCTAACGCCATCATGGCTAAACAGTTGACGTCTCTCGACCTTGTCTTTCCCATGGAGCATTACGCCAGCCCTTTCATGCGCATGGATTCTTTCACCGGCGGGATCTCTTTCGGGGGCCCTGACCCTCTTGAGGACTCTTACACCCTTGGAGAGAAAAATGTTTCGTACTTAAGAGGCTATGAATGGTTGCGCGGGACTCCCTCAATTCACACCTTGGGAATCTATGGATTCCGCTTTCCTATCGATGCTGAAAATAACGAGGGTTCGCCCCTGCCTCAATTTTTGGCCACGTTCCCGAATCTGCGAACGCTGAAAATAAATTCTTGGAAATATAGAAAACCTGACTTTGTGAGCCTGGTAATTTCGATCATGAGGGTCACGCATCTCAAGACTATCTACACGACATGTGTTGAAGAAGAATTTTTGGACCAGCTCAGGGAGACAGCACAAGAACACGGCGTGCAGTTGATGAGTAAATTCCCGGAACAGCAGTGGCCGATGCCGCTGGAGTCATAGATGCTTCCGTGTGTGTGTTATTTGCGTGCGTGCGTATCATGTATGGCGGCCACAGTCTACAGACGTCGCTACAGCCACCCAACGCTATCATGATGGCCGGCGACGGTAAGCTTGATTCAGCGGCCGCAGAAAAGGGTGTCAAGGTCCATTTTACGACGTTTGGGGTCAATCAGGTCTTGCCGTTGCCGCCGTCGGCGCTGCACACCTATTTGACGATCATGTCGACTCCTCGAATCCTGAGTCGCCTTATTGGCGTTGGCTTCATCAATAAGATAGGCCCTAGCGCCCTAACCGTCATGCGATCAACGGCAAGAAAAATAGCGACTCATTGGTTTCTGGTCCGCGATGACCAAATTCAGAGAGTTGAGATCAACTGCTAAGATCGACTCAGAGTATAGCCTGCCCTATCCGAATTATCGCCTCGACTTTTAAAAAGGGCAACTGGCAATGTGCAGTCACCCGCGCACTAAGTATGCATCAATCAGTGCATGGTGTTTATAGTTGCCGAGATTGAGGCCAGCGAGCCTACGCTCCAAATCTATCCTGGCTACATGCTCTTTCTGTCTTGAGATTGCTGCAGCAATGACGAAAAGCGGTGAGAGATCTGCCTTCCTTTGCGATAGAGTAATGTACGATGATAGATAACTCCTTTGAGAGACGACCTCCGAGGTCTTTCGCCGACTCGAGCCTGAATTAAGATCCTGTCAGACGAACTGTGCCATGAATGTGATCAACTTCGTTCTTCCCTTTATGAATCGAATACCACCAATGCACAAACAAGGATTCGCTCTCAAAATTGGGTTGCGTCTCAAGTCGCCATGAGCTCAGTAGCAATCCTGCGTGTACAATCACACCCACATGACCACGCCGTTGTTTGATCCAAGATCGCATTCCGATATAGGAGAATCAGGAGCCAGTCTACTACTTAGGATAGCGATAATATGTTTATTTAGTTCAGGAATATGGCGGGCTCGAATACTGAGCGTGTAGATGATGTGTAGTTGTGTGATTGACTAGGGACTATAATATCACCATATATGTAGACGCCTCACTTAACTTGACTGTAAGTTGGCTCATGGTTTCTCAAAGCGCTCTACAGACGGCTTCACACCAGAGCCACATATAGCTACAAAGTACTTCTGTGTGTCCGTTTGCGCCGTAATCAATTCATGTTTCACCGAGTTGAGGAATTCCCTCTCGGGAAGTCGGAAGTGGGAACGAGCGAGGGAGTACAGTCCCGGACAATATGTAATAGAAGGGGGCTACCGGTTAGATGCATATAAGATACATACACGGTAGCCATTGTAGGTACATATGTACATTACACGAATGTACATGAAATGTACATGAGCGGTGCGACGACTTGACGACAATCACGAACGCAAAAGTTCAAACACTCTACAGCCCCACCAAGAAAATAACGCCCAACGCCAAATTGGACACATTTTGGATCACCACACCTATTTATTTCGCTTTTTCGCAATCTGGCCATTTAAAATGTCAAAAAATGTGTAATTAAGCAAGTCTATAGAATCATGAAGGCTTAATCAAGTGACTGCCTCAATACTTTGTATACCAACCCTTGGAATCTATCACAGTCTGAAGACGGCGAGG
>SRQG01000547.1:0-12048 GCA_018360325.1 Claviceps aff. humidiphila group G2b
CGCTGACCCGGAATAACGAAATCGGGCATTTTTTGGTGCGAAATTTGTTCTATATCAGATAAGCGGGGTTCTTCGTTATTTGTTAGGGGTTTTACAAAATGAGGTCAAAAACGTTCGGCTGGGTGAGGATATCGCTAATGTGGCGTTCGTTAAAACGAGGTTCGACTGTAGCAGCCTAGCTCAGCTAGAATCCGCACAGTGCCGGAAGCTCGTCATCGTCAAAGGACTTTGATTGCGCACATTCATTGGTGCTCAATTGACGCCGTTTCTGTAGGAGCTGTCTGGACTCTGCTGTCATCGTCATGACTCTGGCCCCTGGGGCTCGGGACTCGGGAGACCGCGACGGCGAAAGCACTGCTCTAGGACTGTTCGCTGTCGTCGATGCAGTCGCATGTGGAGTATGTATTCATTTTCGCTGCTGCTTTTCTTGGTGACCGTTTCTCGCAAGCAATTGCATTGCGAAGCTCTGCCCAGACTCTCTCCTCTGCTCAATGTTGCAACTTGCGACATTCTTGGGGTCATACTGAGCTGACCTCGCCTATGACGAATGCAGATGGCGACAACTCAACGGCACCTGACTGACAGAGGAGCGAGTGGGTCCTCGGCTGCGAAGCGGAGACACGAACATGCCACTTCGGGACCGGCAGATGCGAGTTTAACCCAGAAGATCGAACGATGGGACTGCCTTGCCAATCCTGTGGCATGGTGTTGTTGGTTGTTGGAGGAATAGCATGAGTCTGCCACACTCTTACACTTGCTGCGATTGCATCATGAGGACGAGTTATGTAATGGTGTGCCCAAGAACGCGAATAGACAGGACCGGTGCTGCTGTGGTCGCCTCGGTCCTTCGGGGCGTCATGACAAGCAGCACTTGCAGATCTACTCGCGGACTTCTTTAGAACAATACACCAGGAAATTGCCATCGGATCGACCGGCTCAGTAATGGCTGACCAGAAATGCTCTAGCCGACGACGACAGCAGCCCGGCAGCTTTTCAAGTGCATGGGATACCGATCCGCCCAAGCTGTATCAGGCTTGCGACGATAGTCTTGGATTTATACCACTTCCTTCGCCCATCGCAATTTTTTCTTCGGGAGGAAAACCAACGCCGTGGACAGAAACCATGTGAGTGCTGCGTTCAAGGTCTATAGAGTCCATACATAGATGCTGGAAATGCACGGTAGCCCGGAGCGTAATTCGACGAACTATACCCACCGCCTGAAACACGCCTCTTCCACACCAATCGTAAAGATACATAGCCATCAAGCCAAAGCGCTCCCAATACTGTCAATACTCAATAGTGATGCAGCGTACTGTGCCACGAGTCTAAGCTGCCCTTCCAGATGAAGCCACCCACGATGCATCCATGCCAGACTCAGAGACTTCCAACTGATCAGCCTCATCTGCGTCCGCCGGCAGATGATAATCCCGATGCCATATGGCATCAATCCCTGGGGCATCCCTCGCGGGTGTGGCCTGGCCACAAATGGACTGATGATCGAAAATAACACCAAACGTTATCCCGCCCAGCGTCTTGACGCGCGAGCAGCCACATAAGACAGCCAATGTGTGAAGTCAAGGCAAGAAATGTCGACAACAGCGCGATCGAGTGTCGTGCTTTGCGACTTGTGGACCGTGATGGCGTACGCGACTGTCAGAGGAAAATGCACGCAGAATTGGCCCTTCAAGGTGTACCGATGCTTCCGACGAAAGATGGGAATAACAATCGCACGGTCTGGCTGGTCATCATGGTATGCCGGGCCGGTGTAACTATCGAATCGAAACGTCTCGGCAGCGGAGGGTCAAATTTAAACCCTACGTGCAGGCCCAGCAAATGCTTCCGAGATCTCGTGGGCGCTTTGCCCGCCACCCTATGTAGCATTAAGCGTGTTTCCACATGTTGCTGCGCACGGTGCACCCAGGCTGCGAATCGAAGCATCAAGGACATTAAGGACAATGCCGCAACACACACGGTTCAAGAATTTCGCGATGCCATCAACTCCGACGGTACTCCAAAAGCGCTCATCAATCGCATCATCTGTTTCTCATCTTGCACAACTGACATACGCGCCTATTGGACTGCCAAGCGCCGCCAGCTCGATGCCATGGTCCGAACGTTAGGCAAGCGGGTAGAGGGCGCAATGGATCCAGTTGACTGGGCGGAAGTTGACCGTTCGACGTCTGCGTCATCTCCGAATACGTCGTCAGAATCAGAGCCGCACTGCGGCAGTCCAGAAGATTTATGTGCTAGTTATGCTAGATGAGAAGCAGATGATACGATATTGATGAGCGCTTTGGACTCAGTACCGTCGGAGTCGATGACATCACGGAGTTCTTGAACCGTGAGTATTACGGCATTGATCGCCCATCTGCTGCAGATTGACAGGTCCTCAACACGCGTCTTCGCGGATCTCGCACACCCGGCGGGGGTGGAATCTTTTTGTGACGATGCCTCTACCCCACAAATGCTAGGGTCGCCAAGCACAATCTCTTCGTCGGGGTGCATTGAATCGACCTGGCGGCGACAAACTCGGCGTGAGGATGTCCGGTCAAGTGCCTCGACGGCATACGCGCTGCTTGAGGCGATTGTACATTGTCGATAGGGCGCTTCGTCGCCTGAACGGTGAGCGTATCTGGGGCCGATGACGATGGCTATATATCAAGTAGTTGTAAGTATCACATAGCGCGTAACAGGCCTCACGAATTGTCATCTCGTCGCCATTGCAGGCGTAACGTCGGGGAGTATGTTTGCCACGTCGAGTAGAATATTTGGCACGGCAAGTGTCACATTGGACAGTATATGACGTCGCCAAACGCGACCTGGTCGTTGACGAAGCGAAGAAGTGGTTTAAGAGCATGGCACCTACCTAATGCGTGCCCTCATTTCGAGTGGTGTGGTAGACCGTAGAAGCCATGTTAGAGGCACTGGTTTCTGGAGCTTGGGAGGAAGGAAGGGTAAAAGGGAAAAGAGGGAGATGGTGGTGGAAAGCCTAAGGAGGGAAAGGTGGAAGGGTTTTCACGGTGAAGCTGCTCACCGCCTTTGACTTTCGTGGCGTTTTCCTCTTCGGGGTACTCCGTACCTGCTAGGCACAATAACAGGGAAGTGCGGGAAGTGCGCTACAGGGGGCTACAGGGGGTGGGATCAAGTTACATGGGCTACAATTCCTGGGCATCTTCTCAACGAAAAGGGTCTTCGACAAGATGACCCTCAAGTTTCAACTAAAAAGGAGTAGAAAGGAACCAGAGATGGCGCATACACCGAATATCAGAAATATGGAGATGAAAAACGACTTCGGCTGCCAAATGACTCTCTGTATGAACCGCAGACAACCAAGCTCAGGGGTTGACCCCAATGAATCTTCCGAATATGTAGTTTCCACGACTGAGCCGCGAGTCACAAAAATTAGGAATCAACCGATGAAACATAGCAGGTAAAGTGGCGATTTGACGCGTGTTTCTTAGTAATATGTCGCCCGATGGTGAACACAATAGACTGTAACCTGATCATACAAGACCGAACAGAGCGGCGGCATGGACTGCTGGCCTGCGTCCTTCAATAGCTTGACAGATCAGAGAGCGGAAAACAAATATAGGTTAGAAGTAGAAGTGAAAGAAAAATAAAGCAATAGAAGCACATAGCCCTACGGTAGACTAATCGCTCGCTCCCTCCCTTGAACGCCAATTCCTCATCGTGGTGCAAAATTCACTTTCCAACGTCACGCAACGCTTGCCGCAGCCTCAGTCTCTGGTTTCCGCGCTCGTGTTTGACAAGCCAGCTAGGCTACGGCTGAGGCGGCTTACCTGCTACGCCAGCACTTGCAGCGCTCTCTCCGACCTTGACTTCGTCGTCTGGCACTCCGACGGCAACGGCACCCGACGCACTCGTGAGGCTTTGTCGATCCGGCTGCTGGGGTATGACGGCATGATCACGAGGACCTGCAATGCTCACTCCACCAGAAGGGGCTGCATTCGTGCTCGCCGCGGTGCTCCCGCTGTCGCTTCTTGTCCGGCTTATGTCACATTCTCGTCTACTGCGGACGATTCGCTCAAGCTCTCTGATGCGTTGCTTGAGCGTCTCGTTCTCCTTCTTAGCAGAGTCAAGTTCATTTCTCCACATGGCGGTCTCCTCATATTTGGAAGTAGTCGACATAAGACCAGGGCTCATCTGATCACCATGGCTGAGGCTCCCGTGATTGGCCGCCACCGAGTTCACAGAAACAGACGAAGCGTGAGGGACACGCTGACTGTGGAAATAGCTGGAAGGATCCAAGGTGCTCTGCTGTGGACCCGGCGAGTTGGTACGGCTGATTCGTGAGCGGGAGCTTCGTCGAGAAAGCGAAAGTGACTGGGCCGAACGCGGAAGGGAATACCGCATTTCATACGATGACGCAGCCTGCTGAATGTGATTTTGTGACGCCGAAGATGAATTGCGGTGGTGTCTTCGCGACGTGGGGATCGTGAACCCGGCTCCGGAGAGGAGGGACGTTTCAGTAATGGGGTCGTGAGCAGAAGCCGAGGCTGACGCGGACGAAGCATTGGAGACAACCGACGCGTTTTGAGCCGCTCGTAGAAGAGAGAGTTCACGAGTCAATCGATTCACCTAGACCCCAAACACAGTCAGTCTTGCGTGAGGATTAGAAGATCTGCTTTCACATACCACAGCCTCCTGTTCCTTCTCCAGCTCCATGTGCAGCTCAGCTGCCGTCAGCTGGCGCGGATGCCGTAAGGGACCAGGCCCAGAGCCAACGGAGAGGTCCCCTGATGAAGACAGCGGAGGTTGGGACTGCTTCGGCTGGCCGGCAGCGATCCGGGGCGAAGCGGCAGAGGAAGGCACATGAGAGTATGTCACGCTCGCACTACGACTGTGACGCCCCTGAGCATGGGGCTGGTTGATGGCACTCTGGTTCGACGGAAGGATATTGATTGACGACGGCGAAGGCGTCGAAGCGACCGGGAGCGGTGAGGGAGGCATCTGCTGGGAAGAGGGTCGACGCAACATGGCGGCTGAAGAATGTGGTGAATTGTGGTGATGAAGGAATCGAGTTGAGATTCACGCGTGCTGCGGAAAGGATCTACAAGCAGTCCTCTAGCAGCGCTCTAGCAGCCTTCCAGCAGCCCTTTCAGGAAAGGGGGCTGTAGGCTGTGGGGGACACTGCCAGGCAGGGGTCCTGCGGGCGGTAATTGGCCAGGAGCAACCGGCCTTATCTAGGAGGTACCTCTGTACAAGTGTGTACGCGAGTATGTAGGTAGGTACCTATGTACATATCGCATGATTCGCAGCTGGGAGAGCAAACAGACGAGCTCACATGAGACAGAGCAAACCAACGCGGGGACCTTATTGCTAATCTTGTGAGATGCTGATTCAGAGGAAGGCGAGGGATATGTATGATAATCAGCGAAGGATACCTCGGATGTCGAGAGAATTCGAGACGGAAGGGTTGACTTAACTAAACTCCTCTAGTAGGTATTCATTCCCCCGGGCCTCCAGGTAGGTACTATCTGTGATCTGATCAGTGATGCGTCGTCGGCAAGCAACCTCAGCAATCTGAGGTCTTCGATTCTTCCCCCCCAAACACCCAAGAGCCTGCCAGCAACGTCGTCATCTTGACGTCTAAAAGAATGGGGAACCCGGACCGAACCCGGAATCCCGGTCCAAACAGGTTCCACTGATGACGGCATGGAACGGCGAAACGGGCCTGCCGCTCTCAACACATACGGAGTAGGAACCCGGCCAAGTTATCTCGCTCTCTCAAATCTTTATATCCATCACCATCATATCCATCTAACAAGAATTCTTGCACGAGAAACCTCACACGTTAAGCAAAATATAATACACACATCACACAACAAGACAAAACCCCAGTCATGGCTGAATCACCCCCTCCCGAGCGCCAAAGCGGCAAGCAGCTCCACGAGACCCCTGCCGGAGGCGATGGATTCGGCACCTCCAAGACAGGCAACAAGGGTGAAAAGAACGAGGCCGACCTCAAGGTATGCTAAGCACTTTAATTAAGCCTGTTCCTTCTTCCTTCTAGGGGTCTTTTCGCAGGGCCCTACTGCCTGCATTTATGAGGGGGCAATAGCTGATAGGCTCGGGCACGGCTTCGATAGGGTCTTGAATCAAATCCAAAGGGTCCACTGGACGAGGAGGCGAAGAGGAAGGTGGCGAAGGGGGACGGAAATAGTGTTGGTGCACAGGTACAGAAATGATGGGAAATGTCTTGATGTATGGAGGTAGGATATTGTGACAGAGAAAAGCTTCGAAGTCAAATAAATCAAAGGGGGCAAATATGAATACTGAACGATGTTCCAGTTGAATGTCGAAATGAATGAAATGCACGCGATGGATGAGTGTACAGACATGGATGTCGGTATGAAAGGGTGGTCATTATGTTGCTATCACTGCATACACTACTGCATACAGGATCTCTCTGGCTGAGCAAATCGCTTTCGCTCGTATCGTACATACTACATGAATCCATTCATTTCTCTCATTAGAGAAGCCTCGTCAACATGAGTCCGTGAAGCCCATCCATCGCCCAACCAGACCTGTGCGTGGTCATGAAAACAAAAAACCAGCAAATATTCGTCATTATGCACAAGAACCCAAGGTATATTTCCTCCAGAAACGAATTTTCAAGCAATTCTGAGGCCTGATTGTTAGATGCCGTCTATAGCGATCATTTATTTCTCAGCGGTAACGGCAGGATTGCTTCCAGTAGCGCCACCGCCGGCGCCGGCATCAGCACCGGCAGTTGTGCCGACGCCAACACCGCCGGAAGTGGTGCCTGATCCAGAGACAACGTGAGCGCCAGAGCTGGGCGTGGAACCCGCTGCAGTCGTGGTAGATGCCTTCTCCGTCGTCTCCTTGGTACCTTCCTTGACACCTTCCTTAGTACCTTCCTTTCCAAAGACTCTCTCTAGTCCGGAAGCCTTGTAGGCGCTGCCGCCATGCTCCTGCTCTTTCAAGTCGGCCAGACGGCGAGCCTCGGCATGAATATCTTGGACCTGGCGCGAGCTATCCGTGTAGAACTTGGCAATCTTCTTGCCGGTGGGGTGGTTGGTCGCCTTTTCAAAGTATGAGTTGATGCCTGTAAGAAATGAGTTCGCACGCTGGGTGATGCCGTAGCTCTCGTCGGCCGCCTTGGCGCGATCGGTGGCATGGTACTTCTGGTCCAAGTTCTGAATGGTGGTGAGGAAGCGGTTCGAGACGTTGTGCTTAGTGTCGAGCTCGATGGCGCGCTTAATGGCGGCATCGCCCACAACGTAGCCGTGGGCAAGGTATTCGGCCAAGATGCGGGCACGCGGCTTCTCTTCCTGCGTAATGGCGTCGGAGTCGCGCTCGTCATTCTTGGCGTATTGGCTTCCGTCGTCGTCGTTGCTACCGTTCGCACTGGTGACAGTGATGTGGTTGGGTCCCAACTGGGTGTTGTTCAGGAGGAGAGCAGTCTTCATGGCCGTCTCCTTCTCAAAGGTGACATCCGCCGACTTGGTATTTCCGTCAGGTGTGAGCTTGAAGTCGGCGATTTTGCCACTGGGAAGGCATTTAGTGTCAGTGCTATGAACATGGTGTATAGGAATGATCTTCATTATCTATAGCTAGCAAGTTCAGGGGCTAGAACGTACCAGAAGCTGAAAAAGTTCTTGACCTCATCATCGCTCGTCGCCGAAGCGATGTTCTTGACGTGGACGGTTGCGTTGGTAGCCATTGTTGGAGGCTTGCGACGCAGAAGAAGTGCTTGTGGTGAAATTGGATGCGAGGGCGCAGCTATATCGATTTGACGTGCTGATAGAGATGTAGAGTGAATTGGTTGGATGACTGTTTTGCTCAGGAGTTGAATGCTGTGTTGCTTAATGGAAGTTGGAAGCAGACTGGCGATATAAAAGGGAAGACAATCATCCAACCTCCAAGAGGTGACAGCGGGGCAACACTGAACTGGCAAAAGGACAACGTCACCGAGGCAGCGGCGCGGGGGTGTGAGTGGCTGAGCAGACAGCCTGTTTGGCGTGGTGACGGGCCCGCATCGTCACGACTCACGAGTCACGACTCACAAGAAGCCTGTCAACGCGGAGAAAACGACACATGACATCATGTCTTGATCTGAAGCTTGCAGCAAAGAAATCATTTGCAGAAGTGCAGACAAAAAAGCATGTGAAATACCTACAGTCTGACGCAAGCAACCACACAGCCACATGGCCAACAGTATATAGCCACACAGCCACATGGTTACACAGCCACGGCCCAACGATCCAATTGACAACTTTGTTGACGACCTCGAACCAAGCCGTCGTCCATTTGACCGCCTCGGCCTTGACCCTGCTTGCTCCTCCCCATGTCTAGGTACATAGCCAGCAACTCCGTCCCCCCCGCAAACCAGATCAAATGCAATGCGAAGGAAGGACTTGATAATTGATTATCGAATTCACGACGAAGCCTTCACCGCATCCAGCTGCCGGCAAGTCCACCGCCTCGCCACCACGCAATATGCCGCGTCCCATCCGTCGCAAAGTTTAATGATTGATATCAAACGTCGATTTTAATATGACTAGGTACTCCGTGCTCTGTATTCTGTACACCGGTCCATGATTCAACAACTGAGTAGGTAGACCTTGTAATTCAATCGCAGTTGGACACGGAGTCGCCAGAGTCATCTTGAGGCGCCCAAAACTCAAAAGCAGAATACAACTCGAAGCCCCGCTCAATCCGCCGGTCAAACCGCGCCCAGGCAGATAAAAGGGAGCCGTGGTAGCGCGTGGTTGTGGACGCCAGTGACCAACCGTGGAACTACCGTGGGCCGTTGGATGATAAAATGACGGAGCGGTGACACAGATTGCAGTCTACTGTCTACAACTTCTTAGGTACCTAGCCTCCCGTCGCCTTTGCAAAGTTGTGTAGCTGCTTGCTTATCGTGGAGCTTACGAGGATATTCCCGAGCTGCCTCTTTCTTTTTGAGGACCGCTAAAAAGATATTCCCGAAGTTGGACACGTGGCAACAACGGTCATGCCACCATCACCATCAACTTGGCAAGTTTCAATTCCACGTCGCATGAGGCTGATGGAAGTGCGTACACGGCGCAAAGTGTCATTTACTGACGAATCAGATCGAAGTACCTAGCTGATGCTTGACCCACTCACCGCCCGGTCCGACGCACGGCTCTGGCGTTTGTCGAAACGGCTGTAGGGTACCCCACAGAACAGGGGAAGCTGGAGCACAAACCTTGAATGAACGGGTCTGTGTGGTCGAACTCGGAACCAGACATGAATGATCGATTCTATTTCCACCACGTCGTCGGCAATCACCGCATCTCGTCTGTTCTCAACGCAAATGCCCACCACTCACTGCGCAGAGAAGTCGATTCTCTTCTCAACCATCAAACTAAGCCTCTGTTCTGTTCTTCTCGCGAGCCAGAAAATTTAGTCGACGTTCTTGCAATTTCCCAGGACTGTACAGTGTAGGACTGACTGTAGCCTCCTTTCCCCGCCACCTGCGACGTCGTCCTTGCTTGTCGATGGCAACAGTCGTTGCTTTTGTTTCGTTTCTTCCTCCTTCCACTTTCCATAGCGGGGAATTCGCTTTCTCTCATGAGCCGTTAATGGACTGACTGCTCTTGACGCTGAGAGAGAGGGGAAACATATTCATGAGCTGAGGTAAGAAGAGGCGGTCTGATGTTCTTCATTTTGTGACGATATGGGGTATCCTGCTGCATGGAATAGTGCCCAGGTCGAAATGATTGCATGATTCTAAAGATACTTCATCTCTAGGTCCGTGTTCTTGTTCTCTTCTTTACCAGAACTACATGCGCATCTCGTTGTCGTAGGACGAAACGTGGCTTTAGCACACAAGCGAAGCATCTTTTTCCAAACTTGTTCTTCTCGGGGACTTCACCCACCGTTCGCGCAATCGAATTAGCACTCGCAACCGTTTTTCTTGCTCCGAACCCAAACTCGCGTACAAAGCAATAAACAGAAAGAGGCAATGACTCTCTTCCCGAACACCCGCCTTCGTTATGATGAGGACAGGGTCTTGAATCTCATCTGGTTCGGCCTCGTGGGGCTGCAGGTCGTTATTGTGCTGAGCGTCTCGGCGCAGGCTGCTCGTCATTATCTGCAACGTAGGCTACGGAAGCAGATGCTTCCTTAGCTGATAATGTCACCGACCGGCACATTACTATATACGTTGAGGGCACGTTTCCTTGAGAAGGCCACGTGGAAGAGGGCATTACTTTGGCCGTCGACTTTCCACCGCGATACTTGAAAAAGATGTTTCTTCTACTGTTTTTCTTCTTCTTCATGCTTTAGACCATTACTACCTCATTGCGTTGCCGGCCATTATTCCAATTTTTCTTTTACGTTACGCTTGTGGCATTTACGCGGGCGTTGGATGGATGTGCGTTGCATTTATGTTGCAGCGGTCCTTTCTTTATCTTTCATGAGTTGCACAGCGGAATGTTTTCAGCATGCGCATACAATAGTTTTTCTAACCTTCCAGAATCTTATCAATCATGGTTTGCGAACTTGGTTCGACGTTTCAGAGGCGAATGATTGAGCATGTCACTTCTTGTTCCCACCACATTTTGCCCTGTTTTGCCACGTTCATCAGTGATTCAGGAATCAGTACAGAGGGTAAATTCGCCCGCCCCGGGCTCAACCTGTGCCTACCGTCTCAACCGGCGTAGCCCCGGAACCATGCGTTCTCGCATGTCCTTGCACTTCCTTGCTTCATTGCCACGCTCATGCGCCCCCTGCCGTGAATGTCGCACTATAGTCATAACGGTATGCCCGAGGACTTGCCAGCATAAACAGGGAAGCGCTCTACAGCTCGTCGAGTCCAGGCACATGAGACCAGATACACTGAATGCCAATGTGTTCGGTCAGTCCGCCTGTCTGTCCCCCTTACCTTCCCACCTACACCGAGTTCTAAGAGTGGACAGACGGGCCACGACCTCCGTTAATAGGACATTAAGTGTTCGCTGACGTTCGAATGACGGAACACATGATACTACCCTATGGATAATGTTATGTCACAGCACGAAAACAGAGTTGAGGCTTGAGCGCTATCTATTCTGGAATATCGACTACCTGTGGGTGTAACCTTTTGAAAAGGACACCCACTAGATATACATATCTGGTGAGTAACACAAGCCGAGGATTTTGACCTTAGTCGAAGACCAAAAATAGGTGCGAAAACTCCAGCTCTCACGAATTTTCGTCGATTTTCGTCGCCCATATACCGAGTCGCCGACATCGAAATCCACATCCCGCCTCTTTCAATTTGCCCCCTCGGCTTGTCGTGCCTGGGCCCTCATCATGTTTCTTTTTGCCACCTTCCAGGCCTCGTGAATTCGCTCCGCGTACGGAGCATGCTTGTGCTGTCTCTCGGGTCATGCGGCTTGACGATGACTCAAATTTCCTTGTGCGGGTTTTCCAATCGGAGCTTGTGAGGAACGCATAACGGGCTCGCCATCCTTTTTCTTGACGACAACGGCCATGCGCTTGTCCATTGCAGCCTCCTTGCCATCTCCTCTTCCACGTTCTCCTGGTTGGCCGTCCATTCAGTGCACAAGAGCCGCATGGCGTTGTCATCTGAAACGATGTCTGTTATTGGCAGCAAGTACGCTGAATGGGTGGGCGGCCAACAAAGAGAACGGAGAAGAGGATGATTGCGAGGTGGCTGCAATGAATAACGCCCATGGCCGTTGTCGTCCAGAGGGACGATGGCAAGTCACGTGACAGTTCGCGTCACGGCTTCAGCCCGTGACACGTTTCCGTGACACGTTTAAGTTGTTGTTGTCTTACACCCAGGTCATACGCAGCACAATGGCCTACGGTGCGGGAATATGGCACACCCACGGCAAGCCCGGGAAAGCAGCAAGGGGAGTAGCGAAAGCTTTCACGACAGAACAAACGAAGTGCCTGCGTGTCGTGACCGGAGCGTACAAAGCCACATCCAGCACCATCATCGAAACGGAGTCCGCAGTCCCGCCTGTCGACCTTTTCCTGGACTACATCAAACGACGATTCCACGACAGAATTGAGACGAACGGCATG
>SRQG01000548.1:0-12029 GCA_018360325.1 Claviceps aff. humidiphila group G2b
CTGACTTGCACTGTAAGTTGATGAGGTACATGCTCGAAGAGAAAAGTGGAGTCAAAAATGGGTCGTACCTGGCGCCGACTGAAATCGTACCTGGCGCGCAGTTCGTCTCTATAATATATTATGTATGTATCATTGTATGTACACACTTTTCACGAATGCCGAGGAAGGGGCATCCGCCGCTGTTTGGCCAGCTGAGCATTCGCCACAATGTCACCCGCCGCATTCCCATGTCAACTGAATGATTTACAGCGCTCGGCAAATCAATATTCCTGCGGTAGCATATCGATATAATTCGACATTACGTGGTTGTGTCTCTACACACGGCAAGCGTCTTTCCGGCAGTCTGGTTCCCAGGATCAACCGCTTATTAGCTCGGTAGTACCTCACATACCTACCACTCACTTCATGGTCATACCGAGCACTTCATGTACACAACAATTATGCCCGTAGCTGCAAGTATGTACTACGACAGAGAGGTACTCTTGTGTTACTATGATCATTGGCTGACTCTTGGTAAAATGTGCGTTTGGACAAATTGCGTGCTTAATTTGAATCAAATCAATTTTTTTTGGGAACGTTCCCGAGAATGATACGAGAAACTCTTCGTTTATTAGTAATCATTAGTAATTTGCCACAGTCCGGTACTAGGTATGTATAGCTGCCGGATTCCGGCGGAATATGAGGAATATTCAGGTATGGAAAGCGCATTCTCGTGGCCCAGCGGTTCACGAGAGTATTGAGCATCTTAGTTGTCTATGGTTTTTAGTACGATTTAATCGTGCTGCTTTGTTCGTCGTAAGTTACAATGTCAGGACTCAGGAGGAGTGATGATGGGCGTTTCGGAGGACAACAGAGGAACATTTGATTGTTTATTATTTTGATTAAAGGCAGCTTTCACGTGATCATCGGCCGTGTGGCTCAATGGCAGAGCGTCTGACTACGATTGCCGTGATGGATACTCCGCACGGGTCATATGTTATCAGAAGGTCGCAGGTTCGACCCCTGTCTCGGTCAATATGTTTTTGCCTTTTGCCGCTCTTGATACATTCATTATTCGTGCTACAGCCCCACACTACTTTTTGGTTTCGAATGCTCTCACGAGTCACCATCGTAGATGGTGCCCCGTAAATGGCAGATTAACCACGGAACCCCGAGGGGTCCAAGGACGCATTGCCAATGGTGGCGCACAGGTTTTCCTCCCTGCACTAGGGTTTTTCCCGTGCGGTTTATGTAAATAGAGGTACTAGACATTAGGCTCGCCTAACTAGCGTAAATTATTATTATTATCGTAGATGGTGCTCCGCACTTACACGTGACACGCACAAAGCACCCACGTGAACAATTTTCAACACCTTCATTTTTAAATCCTGATTATCTCAACAACAAGAGTCGATATGATTTCGCTGGGAGTCGAAGTGCATGCATACACATATGGCATCGGATCCTCCTGAAACAATTCCGACAGCCAATTTCGCAACGGCGTCGCCGTAATTTGATGTGCCGCACAAAAACGAAGCGACCGCATTTTGTTCCATGAGCACTAATCGCGCCGCACAACATGACAGCCTCGTCCTGACCCCGAAATATCTAGACACCCAGTACGGAATCCATCAGCCTTCTAAATGCCATTTTCTCCGCTTAAGAAAACATATTTGTGTAAAGTTGTGCCGGTTGATCTGCGATAGATTCTGGCTCTGGCTTGGGATTCTGATGGGGTGCTCAGGCACGTGATCAACCACAGAAGCTCGAGCTGGGCCGTTTCATTGTCCTCGCACACCGGATTGTCGCACCGCTATTGCGAATTTGGCTTTCGGAATTGCTTTGAGATCTTACAGGGTCATCTGTGTATTTATAAAAACTTCCAATGAATTCACATGTATATTCGTTGTTGAGTTATTGATGTTTCTGGAAAACAACCGACCTGTAGCCACGCTTCGTTTTTGTGCGGCACATCAAATTACGGCGCCGCCGTTGCGAAATTGGCTGTCGGAATTGTTTCAGGAGGATCCGATGCCATATATGTATGCATGCACTTCGACTCCCAGCGAAATCATATCGACTCTTGTTGTTGAGATAATCAGGATTTAAAAATGAAGGTGTTGAAAATTGTTCACGTGGGTGCTTTGTGCGTGTAAGTGCGGAGCACCATCTACGATGGTGAGAGCATTGGCCAACCCTGTTCGCACGAATTTACGTTTTTAGTCACGTGATGCCCCACCACTGGAACCGGGCCCCTTCCACTGGAATCCACTGGAAGTCCACTGGAAGTCCACTGGAAGTCCACTGGCACAGTTGTCACACTTCTATTTTTTCGTTTTTCGTTTTACGTTTTCCATCACCGCATCGTTCCTTCTCAGAGTCTCCACCGGACATTCCACTGGCCATCTCTGTAACTGTAACCCCCCCGTCCATCACTGGAAAGTGGGAACTGACCTGATTCCACTGGCAAGTCCACTGGTGTTGTGCAAATAGTTCGAACTTCGCACCCTTTCGTTTTTTCGTTTTTCGTTTTCCTCCTCGCGGGATTCCGCCCACTAGCACCACTGTAATGGAAGTCCACTGGCAATTCCACTGGAACTGGACCGATTCCACTGGGGTCCCCCAGCCCCGGAGCGTAGCGAAGGGCCGATGGGGACCAACCAACGCCACTGTACCGAGTTTGTCACTGAACCGATTCTACTGGCAACACCGTAACTGCACAGATCACATTTCCCGCCCAACTGCTTTCCCGAAGCGACGCGAGGTCCCTCAGCCCCGGAGCGCAGCGGAGGGCCGCTGGGGGACCTGCTAGTCTACGATGGTGAGAGCATTCGAAACCAAAAAGTAGTGTGGGGCTGTAGCACGAATAATGAATGTATCGAGAGCGGCAAAAGGCAAAAAAATGTTGACCGAGACAGGGGTCGAACCTGCGACCTTCTGATAACATTTGACCCGTGCGGAGTATCGATCACGGCAATCGTAGTCAGACGCTCTGCCATTGAGCCACACGGCCTGTTGGAGTTACCAACATGCCTAGCGTTTAGAGATTATCAAGTATCGACAGAGTTCGAGCGCTAGCACGAATGCTTCGACTTCAAGGGTGAATAATCGGATGAAAATATGAGAATAAATACAAGCTTAACTGAGTATTGATGGTTACTGTATCTTGTTGTTTCTCTTTCAAAACAGTATCCCTATACTTCCAAGTGCCGACGCCATCGCCTTCTACGACAATCAGTGCATGAATTTCCGCGTCGATGCTAACTTTCATCCTCAGCTTCAATCGAAGCCGCCGTTAAAATTTCCACTACTTCTTAAGCTGACGGCTCCCGGTTAATCTTAGGGATCTAGGTCCTACATGAGAGGCGCCCTTTGTTGAGACGAGCGAGCCATCTCTGCACCAACCTCGGAGCGCCTATATGACCACTTCAAAGCCTTACCCGTGGCCTAAGGATTCGTAGTCGTAAAGGGCAATCAGGCGCCTCTGGGACAGAAAACTTCTGAGCCGGACGACGTCACTTTCGGCTATGAACCAAAGGCGCTGTTTTTCAACGCTCTACCAAGTAGCGTCAAGGCGCGACGATGCGATCGGAAGTCTAGCCAAGAATCCCGCCCGGCTTCTCCTTGCCCTTGATTAGGATTGGGAGATCGTGCGGTTCAAGGGGAAGATCAGTCCTGGTTATGAGCTGCGCCTGGTCGAGGAGTTGACGTGCCCATCGGCAGATGTGCAATAAGCACTCATTTCAGGACGCCATCTTGGTCAACGCGTCGATGACTGTTTTCTCACGATCTATGCACAAAATTCGAGGGCCAGAATGGTCGCACCTGGCAACAGCTGGCGCAATTGGTTCAGAGTCCAGCGTAGGTGCTCTCGACATCGTTGCTGTAGAATAACAGCACCAATCCCGTATGAGAATTGCACCTGATGTACTCTGTGAGTCTGTATTTAATTATTGACATTGCCGGTCGCAGCAGTTGGGAATACTGCGCAACGTAATGGGGATACTGCACAATGAGACCCATAAAGTATTGCGTCCAAATCGACCCAGAGCATTTGTACAATAGTCCACTGTGAGCCGTCCGTTATTCTTTTGCCCTACTTTGAAAAGTATCGGTGCATGCGATTCAGCGATTCAGCGATCGCATAGTTCTGACTCTGTATCCTCGGTAGCGTTGACCGAGTTTTGATCCCTTATTCGCTATCAGCTGTCCTCATTGTCGCGCAACGTGTCCACATCTGATGCCAAGGGGTCGACTATGCCTGCTACAATGTGACAAACAGGCTGAAGTGATCGATTATTGATACGCGAAGTCACGGTGGAAGGAAGTTGAAGTTGGAACGGGGGCGCCTAACGTTTTTGACCGACACAGAGAATCGCATCTATAATCCCGTATCTCGAAACATAGCGCTGGTGACATATATTGAACAGATCTGCAACCCTCACAGTGCTCATCTTCCTCAAACCGGAAGAAAAAACTACGCATGCGTGCGTTACGTAGAACGATCATGGTACGCATGACCGCCGCGGTTGAGTTCAGCTTCTCTGCTCACGCGGCTCTTTCACCGCCTCAAGTTTGACAAGCCATTCTCTTTCTGTTTGTGATGTGATCCCCCGATTAAGGAAGTGGGATTCCACGCCCAGTCGAGGAATAAGAGGATCGTGATACTTTTCTATGCATCGCAGAGTATCAGTCAAGGTGGGATGAGCCGACCATAGTGCATCTTGGGCTTACTGCGGTCAAATTGACGCCGAAAAATGGAGAAAAGGAAAGCGTTAAGGATTGATTGACAGTGAAAGACAAGACTTACTGGGACTGAAAGACTGGTCGGCCACCTTTGCCATAATCCTGTCCTGTTCTTCCCTGAACCTTCGAGAGTTGCCCACAGGAGGGGGTACTGTCTCGGCGGCGCCGGAGGATGGCTGCGATGAGAGGAGAGCGCCGGCCATAATGATGACGTGTGGAAGGACTGCGTCTTCAGAGCGCCGCGAGAAGAATGGAGCTGTTGAAATGCTCGGTACTCTACAGGAAACGCATCAGTGTCGTCATGCGTAATGAGTCCCTTGGAGAACCCGTGAGCTTACGAAGACACACGTGACACACCGTACCTCACGTACACGGTACATAGACTACATAGGTATGTAGTACATACCTCTGCCTACTTCTACCTAGTCTCGGCGCTGTCTACACAACATTCTCTAATTATTCCCAACGTCCTAGATGATCACGAAGGAGGCAGTCAACTGAAACTCTCGATAACTTTGTCCCGCATAATTTTCTGATGCGCTCAATAGCTTTGACACATTAGTTCATTGCGAAATGAAACATTCAACAGTCCCTGATGCTTGGGACGAGGACTGGGAGGTGCAAGCCGACAGTGCGGCGAATGATGAGGATAACAAGACCGAACATGATGGGGAAACATCATTGCAGCCCACACCGTCACTGACCAAGGCAGAGCGCATTACGAAGCATTGCGAGGCAAATCGAAAGGTGTGGGAATTTGCGTAAGTAAATAATTTTGTTTGTTTCTCACATCCTCTTTTCCTCTCTATCTCTCTCCCTGTCTTTCCCTCCAGCTGACGTGAAGGCGAAATTGCGACAAATGTATCTAGAGACGCTTCGCCGCAGACCTTCCATTATTTGGAAGCCAGCAATACCGTTCCCCTAACCTCCTCATTCAAACCACAAGTTAAGGTTCTCTCACGACAACCAATCATTGCGAAACGCGGTGCCGCGTCTGGCGGCATGACACTATCTGCCGAATATGACGATGATGCAGAAACTAAGAACGATCGACAACCCACGGCTGATGAGATCCGAGCCAAGCAGAAACGAGATCTGGAAGAGAGACAGCGTCGATATGATGAAGCCCGAGCCAAGATCTTCGGAGAATCAAATCCCTCATCTCGAGGGTCGTCGCCTGGAAATGTCACGCCGCCCAAGTCGGATGGGCGGCAGTTGAGCAGAGGCCGCGGAAGAGGAGGTGGACAGAGAAGCAACACGAGTGGCCATGAGGCAAGAGGCCAGTCAGACATTAGGCGAGCAAAGAATCAGGTTCTCAATGGCAGAGAGCTTTATAATCCCAAACTCTCGCCAAAAGCCGACCCCATAAGTCAGCAGCGCAGAGTCGGAGAAGGCGACACTTCCGTGAATTGCACTCTCGTTAGCAATGACCAATATCGATACCAGTCGCAGTATCAACCACCACCGCTGTCACCTCATTACCAGCACCGCCCACAACAACAAGCCGTACGGTCCCCGAGAGGACCTGACGGCAGCGGACGCGGCGGCTTCGGGTTCGCCCGTCGTAACAACCAGAACATCTGATGCGATGTCTCGGCTCCTTTTCCGACTTTCTCATCAGTAACCGGTATGAACACAAGGCCACGCCGTTCTCCGCTATTATTCCATAAAGAACGCGACTATGAGATGCCCCTATTTCAGCTTTTGCAAAGATAAGATAAACGGAGGCGTGCTACCAGCCGCCTCCAGCTTTCCCAGCTAGCTGAACCACCTTCTCAGCCTCCGTTGCTTTTCCGACGTCGCTATTGACCTCGCGATACGTCGTGAATGCCAATTTATCGATGCTGATGCCCGTAACTCGGCACCAGTACGCCAGGGTATCATGTACATACGAGCGAGAGATGCCACCAATCACATCACCGCTTTGAAACTCGTGGCCATCGTCATTGCCGTTTCGGGCCATGTCATTCGAATCTTCGCACGAGAAATATGCCTCGTCAACCTCGGCCAGCCACTCCTTTTGTTCCTGGGGACCAGGTCTGTCCAGTAACTTCTTGCGGTCCAAGACCACAGGATCGTCGATTTTGACCTGGCCGCCACCGTTGGTACACCCACCTGGACAGGCCATTACCTCGACATAGCCGTATTCTAAAGCGGTCTGCTTCCCTGTTGGCCGCCGAGCGCTGCCGAGCGGTTTACCGCCTGGCATCCGGGATGCCCGAGCAGGCTTCAACCTGCGTACCAGGTTCTGAATATTCCTGAAGCCATAGTACCGGGCTGCTTTGAACACGGGCGAGCCGTCAACCGCAACGACAAACTCGACGACGTCTGAGTTGCGGCCTCGAGTCGTGTGGATCTGAGAACCAGGTATCTGCGCAGCTTTGCGCTGTAGGATGTGATGGAGCAGACCTCCCGAGGTACCCGCGGTACGCGGCACTTGTTTTCGAACCAGTGGTGGAAAGAGGAAATCCTGCAGTTCCTTGCTTGGGAACGGCGGCACTGGTGGCAGAGAATAGGCCGCTGTAGCATCGCAAGTAGAATCGAAAAAATCGAGCCCTCTAGACTCAGCGAGCATTAAAACCTCTTTGCTTGTGATCACACAATCCACGTCGCGAACCCCTCGACCGGGTAATCCCGAGCCAGCCCAGACCTCATCCGTAAGTTCCTCACGACTTGCTTCTAGCTTTTTATCGAAGCATGGCATGACAGCGAGGTGCCATATCCTGTGAGGGGGAATTCCCAGTTTCCGACTCAACGTTGTTTTAAGCATCGTCCCTAGGAACGCCTGCGGCGACTTGATCTTGGATAAGAAGGGCAGCACGTGAGGATGCGTCTTCTCAGCGTAGCAGACCCATCCGGGACACGCCGATGACAAGACCGGTCGCGGCGTAGGTCTCGCTGACGTTCCACCCATCTCGAGCACCTCATCCGCACCCAGCACCAGGGTAGCCTCTCTCGCAACATTCGTATCGAGAACCCATGTGAACCCATTCTTGTACTTTCCTCCAGCAGCCAAGCCATTTCCCCCCCGAAAAAGTCTCTCAATCATCAGTCCAGCTTGCTGCTCTGATGCGCGGCCACCACAGACTGCCGCTAAGTTTGCTCTGGTCTGCGGACATACACTCGCCACAAACAGCCTCGCGTTTTCGTCGTCCAGCCCCTCCACCGCCCACCGCCCAGTATTCTCCTCTGCGCGCACCTTCAGTGCAGGCGCAAGGTCCAGCGTTGCTAAAACCTCGGCATGGCTTTGTAAACCCACGAGTACAGCCTCCGCAGAGGTCACGCACCCGGAGCACGCTAGACAGTCCGTCAACGAGATCTGGACGGCCTCTGCACTCGTTATGGCAGCAGCAGCAGCAGCCTGTGTTCCGTCGACGATGACTTCTGTTTCCTTTTTATTATTCGCGATCGTGTTCGCAGTCGGGAGTGTTTCAAGGGGTTTGATGCATGCGACGCTCGGGGAAATGAAGTCGTTGAGATCGTCGATTGAGAGGATCGCACTCATGGCGATGCCTTGAGTTGTCTGACTCTGATATTTATGCTGGAGGCGGGGTGGTAACTCTACAGTCAGGTCTTGGTGTCGATTCTCGTTAGTGTTCGAGGGCAGGTTTGACAATGTGTGTTTAATTAAACAATACAGCAACGTTCATCGATGAATGTTGCAAGAGGTTAGAAGAAGTTGGCGCATTGGGTAGGTAGGTATGTACCTATGTAGAATGCTAACAAATACCTAGGTACCTATACCTACATACACAGAAAGCGGAGGAGCAGTCTACGGTCGCGTAATAGGACACGCTACGCAAACTCCGTATGTAATCCTAAATTCTGCGTGTACCCCGTACCTATAGGTACCTAATGTACTCATTTACGGAGTACGGAGTAGATAATGTACATCAATACATACATTATATGTATATGTATGTGTACATTAGGTACCTACCTATGTCATCCGACTTCCGGCCAGGCAACTATGTACATACATACCTATGTAATGACTCACGTGTTACCTAACTACCTAGTGCAAACCCTTTCCGCCAGTCAACCGCATTTACATTTCTGTCTCGCGGTCTGCAAGTGCTACCCATTATTAATAAGAGTTTCGGCGCCCGTGTCAGTACCGCATCTTTTGTGTCTGTTATACTGTGTGCATGCCTGTTTGCGATCTCTAGACGACTTACACGATGTCGGTCAGTGCAACTATCCATGTGCTTTCCAGAAGGGTGGCGGGGCAGCTTACTGACATTGAACCTCTTTGCAACAGTTCTTCATTGAAAACAAGAATGTTGGCAACAAAGCTGCCTCCGAGGATTGGAGAAGTATGCAGTCACTCGTTCCCGCTTCCAAACGAGGTTGCCCTCGAAACTGCGTTCACATTCGCCAGCCGTTGCGCAAAAATTCGAGGAGCGACCGTTGGCAAGTGACCGGTAGCGCTAACTGAAATTGAAAGTTCGTGGCTACAATCCTCTCACGCCCCCGGATCTGCTCCAACACGAGATACCACAAACTGCCGAGTCCAAACAGACCGTCATGACCTCAAGAGAGGAAGTTGCTGCTGTCGTAAATGACCTTGATGACCGCAAACGCCTCCTTGTCGTTGTTGGCCCATGCTCTATACATGATCCTGAAGCTGCCTTGAAATACTGCGATCTTCTTCTTCAAGCTCGCGAGAAGCATAAAAATGAGCTCCTCATTGTGATGCGATCCTATCTCGAAAAGCCCCGAACCACTGTTGGCTGGAAGGGTCTAATCAACGATCCCGATATCGACGGCAGCTTCAAGATCAACAAAGGTTTGCGGCTCGCGCGTCAGCTCTTCGTAGATTTGACGAGTAGAGGCATGCCTATTGCTAGCGAGATGCTCGACACTATCTCTCCCCAATTCCTCGCCGATCTGCTCTCTGTGGGTGCAATCGGCGCTCGCACCACCGAGAGTCAATTGCATCGTGAGCTAGCGAGCGGACTGAGTTTTCCCGTTGGTTTCAAGAACGGCACAGACGGCTCGCTTGGCGTAGCCATTGATGCAATTGGTGCCGTGAAACACCCACATCACTTCTTGTCTGTCACTAAGCCTGGTGTTGTAGCTATTGTCGGAACCACTGGTAACGATGACTGCTTCGTCATCCTTCGCGGCGGTACCAGAGGTACCAACTATGATGCTGCAAGTATTGCCGAGGCCAAGTCCGCTCTTGAGAAAAGAGGAATCCGCCAGAGGCTCATGGTTGATTGTAGCCATGGGAACTCGCTTAAGGATCACAGAAACCAACCCAAGGTCGCTGCTGTCATTGCAGAACAGATTGCCAGTGGTGAGAGTAGCATCATGGGTGTAATGATTGAGAGCAACGTCAATGAAGGTTAGCCCATTTCTCCCCTTCACTAAAAGGTTATGGAGGTGGGACCGACCGAACCAAGCTGACAGTCTGACTCTAAAGGTACCCAAAAAGTCCCTGTAGAGGGCAAGTCAGGCCTCAAATACGGAGTCAGCATTACAGACGCTTGCATTCACTGGGGGGCTACCGAGTCTGTGCTTGACCAGCTCGCAGATGCTGTCAAACGCAGACGCCAGGTCCTCGAGACGAATCACCACGCATAGATACCCTTCATATCACTGTAAGCCAAGATACTACCCGTGGCTCTCTATTAGAGTGTTCGAATGAAACGAGTGACATGTAGATGTGCCAGGAGGACGCAAAAGTACGAAGTTTTGTCTCTGTGTGTCTCAAATGATATATTTCGACTCGCTGGTTTACTGTAGGCGCAGAGGAATGAGAAGCAAGTGTGAAGGATCTTGGGTTCAATATAAGAGTTACGGCAGGGGCTCGACGATCATGTATTGCTTGATTGCCGACAGTCCCTTTCGCAATTACAACGAGGGACTCACTGCATGTTCATGTTGCATCATGGCGGCGCATTTCGATGAAGGAGGAGAAAGCTAGAAGCTGACGTATCTGACCCACTCTCATAAGGGAGACAGATGCGTTGGAGCCGATTTGGTGTAAAAAATGCTGCTCAGCGCTACCAATCTCGGCGTCTGGGCATAGACCCTAACGGGGCGGCGGCAGCAGCAGCAGCAGCAGATGCCCTTGAGAAGGAAAAGACACGAGAAGCCCTCTGAGTGAGAGAGGCACAAGCCCTACAGTGTGTACGCACTGTCGAAACCTTGGGCGACAGGCCACTTGGCCGCGAGCAGACTTCTGTCAAACAGGAAAACGACAATCTTCTCCGTGCGACGAAGAAGATACTTAGGCTACAATTCGCGAAAGGGATTGGCGACACCCATATCTTTCTCGACAAGCCGGTTCACTTTCTGGCTTGATAAACGACGCCAGAAGTATGAATTATCTCCTCTCGATGCAGATTATCATAAAAACACAAAAGAAAAGCCTAATAAAAGAAACTTCAGATGCTCATGGCATATGGCATCTAGAAACTCGAAAATCGACTCCATGACTATTCCGCGAAAGCATTCTACGATTTCGCAACATCTGCCATTCCTACTTCGATATCGAGTTTGCCCACCCTCCACCTCCACATATCCCAGATTCCCACTCGATTCCTCACTTGAAGCTCTCCACGCTCGCATTCTTTATCTTGTCGGATCTTATTCCTACTTAGCAACAGCCTCGCCTCTTCGTCACTGCGAGTTGTTTAGCTCAGTTGCCACTGTGACGCTGATGGAAAAGATAGGGGTGTTGGAGCTGGAGCGTGGAGGAGGCATCTACCTATGGTACTATTGGTGTAGCTGTTTACCTCAGAGACTCTACGGAGTAGTTTGGGGGAGGGGGGAGGAAGCACAGTGGCACTGTAGTAATGAATGGCCACAGCTGCTGGGACGAGCATGTATGCTATGGGAGTATGTAATGTGGTACATCCAATCATCCAATAAGAGCTGATGCGGTACTAAATGCCAGTACAGTACCGTATGATCATTGATATCACACATACACACACTTCTTGAACGTAATGTGTCCTAGGGCATATAGTGGAGCGCACATGGAATGAAAATGATGATGGTTGTGTTTAACGCCCCGGCGTCCCAGCTGTGGACACACCAGATGAAGACACAGGAAGCGCTGTTTAGGCTGAGGACTCAGGAGAGTGGGGGACAGCATATTCTGACTTGCAGCACATACTTAGGGAGCCACTGGGAGAAGTAGAAGACTTCGGACAACTGGGAGAAGTAGAAGACTTCGGACAACTGGGAGAAGTAGAAGACTTCGGACAACTGGGAGAAGTAGAAGACTTCGGACAACTGGGAGAAGTAGAAGACTTCGGACAACTGGGAGAAGTAGAAGACTTCGGACAACT
>SRQG01000549.1:0-11995 GCA_018360325.1 Claviceps aff. humidiphila group G2b
ACTTCGGAAATTGGCAAAGGAACTAAAGATGAATGGTATGGTGCGCAGTCGAGATGGCAGCCAATCTACCGTGTCGGAATGGTTGTGCCAAGCAGAGCTGGGCGGTCCGACAACGCGCTCCGGATCATGCGACACGCACTTCGATGTTCGCCTTGCTTCTATGACAGGCCCTGTCGGCCTACTGAGCTTAGGGTGCGAGGCATCTCTGAGGGTACGCGAAGTGTGGAACCTTCCTGTGTGAAGGTACGCGGAGCGCATGTATTTCTCTGAGGCTCAAGCACAAGGCGAGATGTCCGAGAGAGCATGCGAAGTGCAAGGTATTTGAGAGAGCACACGGAGTGCGAGATGTCTGAGAGAGCACGCGGAGTGCATGGAATCTCCGAGCACGCGAAGTGCATGATATTCTCTGACCAAGAGAGTGTAGGATGTTTGCGAGGGCACGCGGAGTGCATGATATGTCTCTGAGCACGGGAGTGCGATATGTCTGTGAGAACAAGCGGGGGTGAAATGTCTGTGAGGGCAAGCGAGTGCCGAATGTCTGCGGAAGCACGCGAAGTGCGTCGATTATTCGCTTCGAGGAATCGAGAGCTTTCGCGACCGGAAGGGCGGGAGAGAGCGCCACCGGTTCGTAACAGACCGTTTCTGCGTGAGGGTGCGTGGGGCCGAGTGTCCGGAAAACGCTGCACCCCGAGGGCAGGAGAAAAAAGCCTTACAATAGTCCTATAACGCAAAGTATAGTTCGCGAGAGTCGCGCGGGGACGCTCGCTGGCGATGACGTGGGCGAGTGTAGGGAGGTTTTACCGTATGTGGCGTTGGAGCTATCTAGCTGAAGTTGCCTCGTCGGACTTCGAGTTCAAAACTCCTCGCCTCCTTGTCTATTCGAGATGAATTCCTTCCGAGAACCAGTCTGGTCAGGTTTAAACGGTCGTGATTGAGCGTAGTGTAGCTTCGGCAGGGCCCCTCCGTCCTTGAGGAAGGCATCGCGGCGGTTCGGCCGAAGACTAGGAAAAAGGTACAAAACCAAGGAAACCGGAAATCGGTCGAAGGGAGTTCGATTCGATCAGTCTTCAAGAGGCCTTGGAACCTTCGAAATGCTGTGAGCTTCGGAGAGGGTTCCGGATTGGTCTCTGCGATCGGTTTCTTGGTGTTGTGGAAAGGAGAAGTTTTATGGTGGGGCACGATGTGGCTCCGTCCGGTATAGGGGTGTTTACCGCACATCAGAGTGGCCAGACGGCTGCGCCCATTCTTTTGTGCGATAAGGCACAATCTCACTCCTAGTTTGCAGCCTGATGCGTGTCGGAAGAAACGTGAGAAAGGAGCGAAGGAAATCCCGTAAACCGAGTTCTATTGAGCAGCGAGCTTAATGGAACTTGTTCACAGGTAGGTACCGAAGTAGGTAGGTAGGTAAGGTACCTCCTAGGTAGCACTTCTGGGGGACCGGGGTGGCCCTCCGCCCTCGAATCTTGATGCCGATGTGACTGCTATCTGAACCAAGCTTATAATATCCCAGCATATATGTAGATCTCGGTTGACTCTGCGATTCTGCCACTGCCTTGAATAGTTCTCAAGCTCATGGTGGAATCTGACGTGTCGTGTTGGCGTATTAGGACGGAGTGAGAGTCTAGAGAAATTTGCCATCTATCCTGGATTCCTGGATTCCTGAGTCCTGACAGAGTTGTCGGAATCGCTGACCAATGTCAGATCATAGATCTGTGAATGTGAATCATTGAATGATGATACAATCTAGATAAGTATCTAGAGAGATGAAGAATCTAGGTCTGACCACCTGTGTGGCCACTGTGGAACAGAGAAGGCTATATACAGACGAGGGCAAAGCCCTGTGGCGCTATAAGCCTCCAAGAGAACAAGTGATTACTACAAAGGTTACAAGAAGATCTCAACGTCACGTTGAACGGCGTGGTTCACTTTGCCACCAAGTTCCAACATGCGCGCCAAGTTCCAACCCGAGGCCGTCAGAGGCTAGAGCAGACACCACGCGGTGGAGAAAATAATTCCAAGAGACAACAAGGTACTACATTCCTCTTGTTACTTCAACTTACCCACCTGTAAATATCTGGCATTCATCACAGGTACTCGGTGCTTCACGTTCAGGAGCGCAGGAATGCCATCACCACTGTTAGACCACATTTCAGGTCCGGGGTAGTATTGTTGGATGTATCAGCCTCACATTTCAGGCATCACTTGTTCTCTTAGCGGCTTATAGCGCCATAGGGCTTTGCCCTTGCCTGTATATAGCCTTCTCTGTTCCACACAGGTGGTCAGACCTAGATTCTTCATCTCTCTAGATCTCTCTAGATACTTATCTAGATTGTATCATCATCAGATTGATTCATCTATCATTCTGACAAGTATCTTGATTCTTAAGCTACGCAACAATTGCTTTGAGCGAGTCAAAGACGGGTCTTTCAGTGAATTCTGCTGCGCGTCTTCGCGAATACAACCATCCGTGCCATCCCCTATGGAAAACGGACATGACATCTGCCATATCGAGTAAGATACCATCGCCCCCCCAGTTATCTCGCTTCATCATCGTCAAGCACCATCCACCAAGCCAAAGAAAGTCCAGCTGCGGCTGCACTACGTCGACATCAAGATCTGCCTCACTGCCAGCCTCAGTGCTAGGTATGTATTCGTATACAAGTGCGTAGTACTGTCCAGTCGAGAAGAATTGGCGATGTTCTTGTCCACGTCTACCCGATGATAGAATGTGTGGACGCAGGGCTTTAGGCATTTTCCAAATCTCCTGGCCGCTTATCGGCGTCCAACCATAGCATTCCCTTAGACGAGGTGCGGTACTATATGTCACTGCGCCTGGCATCTCGCGGTATCGTTGTCGGGTGCGGCCCTCGTCGGAAAAAGCGTGCAGATTGTATACTCCATCGTGATGTGTTTTCGGGTTCGGATGCAGCCATATTGCGTCGGACGAATTCTCGATGGCGAATCGCATTTTTGCGAAGAGTGACACATTTTGGCATTCCCTTCGAAACGCCCAGTAACATTGAGGCCGCGGTTGTGTGTCCCAGAACTAGGTAGCCAGCCAACTGTCAGCACCACTGTCCACAATGTACTCAATAAGATCAAGCGATCGATTCATTCAACAGGACGTACTACTTTGAGCGCATATGTCTTGCTGTCGATGCGGACTCTCCAAACCATCCCATCTTCTCCACATCCGAGCAGTTTGGTGAACCTTATGCTTCGCTGATGCATGAAACGACCTAGCCGAGGTTTCTGGAAATCTTGCCATGCACAAGCGGCCGCAGATTCACTCATTGGCTTCTCATCAAGGAATGGCTGCTTTTGCGGAAGGGTACATGGCCTAATAGACCGATCCGGACTGGGGCTGCGCTTTGGGGCTGGTCGTTTGATGCGTTTATATAGTTCAGCTTCGTCTTCCATGTAATCAGATGGTAATGCTGGAAAAGGCTCTGAATGTGCCCGTTTGTTGCGTTTAGGCCTTATGATACGTTCAGATGCTGGGCAGGGCTCTGAAGTTTGCCGTTCGGTGCGTTGCGATCGAGACATGATACCGACGTGATACCCGAGTGCGTTCGCCGTCAAGTCTTTTCGAAATTTGGACTGATGAAAAGTATCCACGTTTCTTAGCCACGAATTCGTGATTTGTGGTAATAGTTAATGGTAGACCACACTTTCACTTCTTGATGGTGACTCAGGACTGGGCCAGTCAGACAGTAGGCTTAGCGATGACAGATGTGATCTGATGCAGTGTTTGAATGTGATGAGCTTGATTGCTCTCTCTCTGATTCTGATCATGTTCGGGTCTAGGTTCGTGTCGACTTAGCCTCGACCTTGACTCCGCTTAAGTACCTCAGTTTACATTGTGTAACCTCGATTTTGCATCACGTGTCACGTATACGGTATGTGATTAGGCAACTTGCAACTTTCTTGGACGAGAAGTCTACCCATGATTGGTCTTGCGACTATCTACGGAGGAGCCACATCGAAACACGCCATTCGGAGCCTGTTGGAGGCAGGAGTTTCTTTAACATAGGAGACTTTCTGCCCAGTTACCGCCGTTGTACAAGCAAGGTCCGTCTAGCTGTTGCGACGCCCATGCCTACCTGTCTTGAAGCAAGTTGGAACTTGGAGGGCAGCCTGATGATGGAGAAAACGGCTTTCGAGATGCTCTGGCTATGCTATGAGATGGCAACCCGACGCAAGTAGTAGTAGTAGTACACTTTGGGATCATTGATCAAGTCTTAGCAAGAGGTACCGAGTGTCGCCAGCAGAGGTGGCCACCTTTGAATATGCGCTGCCCATGAGGTATCCAACCAACGCGTAGCCTGCAGGTCAACAGCTACCTATGTAGGCACGACGGGGAGTGCCTCGAATCGATGTCCCGATCATCAACATTGCCTGCAAAGTTGACAACTGGACACTGGACAGTCGCGACGCTGGCAATCTTCAACATCAGCTGAGCCTGTGTGTCGGGACTCGGAGCCAAGTTTATGTATTGGTTTCGAAACTTTCTAACTGCTGCAAAATGACTGCTACACCTAGGTATATCTAAGGTGAAGTACCAGGTGTACCTGTAGACTCACTGATCATCTATCTATAATAAGGTTGGAACAATTGTGGAGTACCCTTTTTTTTACGCAAAACTGGACCCTTTCGTTTTTTTTTTCGCACTTTTCAGTCCTGCCAAAAAGTCGTCCTGTACAATTGGCGCCCGCCCCGCACAATTGGCGCTGAACCGCCATATGTACCATCCGCGACTCTCTCCAACCCGAAGCGAAGCGAGGCGAGTCTTCCTTCGCCCCGAAGCGCAGCGTAGGGCCGCGACGGAAGTATCTCGTTGCAACAAGTTATAGGGAGTAAACACCTTCGGAGCGAAACGGAGCCCAATTCTACATCCTCGAAGGCTCTCAAATCTCCATGGCTTAGTCATGAAAAGCTTGGCGAAATGATTGGCTCTCGTTGAATCCGCATTAAGCGAGATTTATGGCTTAGTCATGAAAAAGGTCTGGAATACAGGTATGTACATGTAGGTAGGTACCTAGCTTTGCCCCCTTCGCCCATGTTCGCATCACCAAAGCGCATCCTCCTCTCTCTTCTTCACGCCAAGTTCACTCGGCTAAATTTTCAATCCAGCTCGGGACAAATTGGCCCCCTCCTGTCCGATCTGTGAATGTCTTTCCGTGTTACTGGTAAACTTGATCAATTTCCGCTGTCGATGGTCTCCGCGCCAGGTCACAGGTGCCATTTGGTCGTTCGGGCTGGCCTGCATCGCCAGGATCTAGAGTTCGCTTCAAACTGCCATCCTCCGTTCTTTTACCATTCAATCGTCGAGAATCGCGTTAATTGGCAGCCCCCGGGTTTCGAGGTTCGACGTGTTGTTCCTGAACCCTCGCTGTCCCCTCACCCAGCTGTTGAGGGGTGGATAGTCGTAGCCGATCCCGCCGCGTCCACCAGATGCCATGAGGCATAAACAAAATAGCGCAAACTTGTATGTGAGTTGATCATTCCCACTAGAGGACATCGGGATCGTTGCAAATTCTGGCGGATTGAATTCAAGGTTGATGTTATGTGCAGGATCTTCTGCGTTGAAAGATTGGGCACCAATTGAGCTAGACGTGGTCGCCGTATGAGACGATACGACAGTCTCTTCGGAGGGGATGCGCCGGTGGCTTTGTGGTACCACTGTCCGCCTTGGCCGTCCCGCAGCTAAGCCTTCACCAATACGCTCCTTGGAAAAGCGTAGAACCACCAGCGTCTCGTCCGTGACGAGGAATCCGTATCGACAGTTGGCCTCCTTCGCGTACGCACAGATTTGCGACAGAGGCAAGGTCCACTGTTCTTTATCTCGTTCTTCCCCTGACGAGGTCATAAACGGTTGCCACTTCGCAGAGAGCTTTGTATCTCCTGGTAGGTAGCTTATCAAGTTTCCTCTCGTCACGCGGTCTGGCAATGATACCAAGGCCCAGTCTGGGACGTAATATTCACCACCCCGAGCCCAGGTTCCAGGCCCTAGAAGCATCGTGTCTGACCCCCAGTTCAATATGCGACAAGCCTGGTCAAGCGCCCCATTCACCGATGGCCATATAAACTTTACCAAATAGTGGTCCATACTGCGTTCGTCTCTGATCTGGCATTCAACCCCAGACAACATGCTGGCTGGCAGGGGTCTCTCCCAGCGCGCATTCAGGACCTCTGAATACATCGCCATCAGGTTTTGGTAAGTGAAATCTTTCCATGGCTTCCACTCATTCAAACGATCCCACGCATGGTTGAAGGTGTTCAGACCAAATGGAACGGCAGACGAGTCCAGTTGCATGTTTGGCTCAGCTAAAATGTCATGAATAGAAGACATTGAATTATATATCAGGTAGAGGAATGCGAAAAAATAAAGGGGATGTTGACGCTTGGAATTTTGATGATGAAGTGAGGACTGAGTTTAAGTGTCTACATATTTATCATACTGTATACATGCGAGGCCATTGTCTTATAGCCA
The DNA here is from genome assembly GCA_018360325.1 of Claviceps aff. humidiphila group G2b. Lineage (NCBI taxonomy): Eukaryota > Fungi > Ascomycota > Sordariomycetes > Hypocreales > Clavicipitaceae > Claviceps > Claviceps aff. humidiphila group G2b. The sequence goes on from SRQG01000549.1 coordinate 6,494, forward strand.
TCCGCTACCGTCTACGGTCTACTATTTCACCAGAATACATATCCGCCCGCAGAATCTGACAGCTCGTTTGTTGCAGCCCGCACGTCAGTACAGTTAATTGAGCCCATCGTTTGAATCAGATCAGCAGCCTCTGGCGGCCGCGTCGAATCGCCGATTGAGCATTGGCTGGAGCGCCGTCAGCGGCCGCAGCAATAAAACGATCAGTCATGTAGCCGGTAAATACCAACGAGGGCAAATGGCTAATCGAGCTGAACGTTCAGGGAAGAATCCATACGGTCAAATCAGACGAGTCACGAGCCGGAGGCGATGTCTGTCACCGGGACCCGGGACCCGGGTAGACACATTTGGGCCACCGTGAAATTGATATTTCCTCCGATGTCATTGAGGAATGAACGTCGTCGAACCGCGTTTGTGTGATCTATGATCTATCGCACACATGGTTAGCCGCTATCGCATAGGCTGGGCTTGGCTCGCCGCTCACAGCCGCTCACTTGGGGCACTGGAGTGCTTCTCAGGAGTCAGTGCTAGGAGGCATGTCAGGTAAAGTCTTCAGACATTGATGCTACTGAAATACCCGCATGCATCATGTATGTAGGCCCCGATTTGTCACTGCCGGAATCAGTTCTTAAGCTCAGCGACTTCGAAGTTTGCTGTATGGTATTTGTTCTGACCAGTGATGTCTCGCCGGCGGCCGCTCGCGTTTGCGTGCCAGGAGTCAGGACTCAGGATCGTCGACCGGCGACGGGATGAGCATTGAGAGATCATGTGTGGCAGCCTGGCAGGCTGTAGCTGTCAGTTGTCACTTGTCAGTCGTCGGTGGTCAACAAGAACGTGATAAGAGGAGAGTGGCCAATGGCCATGTTCTCATTGCTCAAGAGTCAATGCTACCTTTGGTTCTTTTCAAATAATCATGCCGCTTATAAACGAATTCGGAATCATGATGATCATTCACAATTCAATTTTACAAACGAAAGCCATAGAGTCATGAGTGCCTCACTGCCTGTGCAACAACGAACGGGAAAAGCGTACACGGAAGAGAACTGACGCCGTCTGACGGAAGTACAAGGTCAAAAATCAAAGTTGCGTCGTGCGATGCACGAACCGGAACAGGACTTACACGAAGCGCATTTTCCGGTTGCAATGCCTTCGACCCGTTTACATATTCACAAGTGATGATGATCATTGATGTAGTAGACCGAAATCATGCAGGACTGCTCACAACTCACAAGAACAGAGTTCGATATATCGAAAAGTCGGATTGGCCTTTTCGGGTACATACATGATGATACCTACTACATTTTCCCCATGGAGGCATGGTATGATCCCCCGGTATCGGACCATCGGTCCTTGGACCTTTTCGGAAGGTCATGATTAGGAGGTAGTTTGGAGGGCCAAAAATAGTGGAAACCCGGACAAAGTTCAGAGGGTGTCCAGAGAGACCTCAGACGAAGAAGTTAGAACAAGACCTCAACTAACGATAATACAGGAGGAAACCGACTGATAATGACATTGTTGAAACTTGAATCTATCAGGATTCAGACAACGAGCTTCAAGACCGTCTATAAGTATAGACTATGGGATCATCATCAGATCCCACGAAGCATGGCCGGCAAGTCTTCGAAGGTTGCCAAGACTCAAGACTCAAGACCAACAGCAACAGTTCAACTTGCAAGCCGACATTGTTCTTAACTTAGAGTCTTAGACTTAGAGAGGATGGGGTTCAAGGTTGATGGGCATGTAATGGGCCTAGATTAGTAATAGTGAAGCTGTGGAAAATATGGCCCAACGTCTGTTCAGTGTTCGAGTCGGAGAACTTAGAAGCAAGTTGAAAGCAACTCGTTCAATGTTGAGAACTCAGAAGTCTGAAGAACTGGACCGACTTCTTTGTTAGACGATGACCAACGGCCAACGGTAACCTGGGCCCCTTACGCAATACGCGTTTCTCTGGCATTGCAAATTTGCAATGACAATGCAATCTGCAAGTTGAATGCAACTGTGCCCAGAGGTTTTGAACTTTTGAAAATTGGAAGGAACCTAGACAAAAAGCGTTCAAGACTTAAGTCAATGACTGTCAATCGGGTGAATTTCATCATGTCAGGGCCCAGGCCCCATGGGAGAGCTCAAACTTGAAAGCTTGAAAGCTTGCCCACAGTCTTACTCTGCATGTTGGGAAAAAGGAAAATCAACTTTCAAGAGAATAATCAACGAAGCATGCATAAAATAACTTATAAGGCACCAGAGACATCATACATGACTCTAGAGTACTGCTAAAATTCGTGTTGTTCATGCCTGCAGCCTGTGCTGGATTCCAATTTCTAGAAAGGGAGGCAAATTGCAAGCACTGAGCAGCAAAAGGGAGAACAGTGGTAGCACTGTGCACAATTCACGTGGTTGTAGTTGTACATATATGGTCGAGTACCAGCGATTCGAACACTGCAGTCTACTGATGTTCATCGACGATTAAAGTCGTTGAGAACGTTCACGGTTCAACGAGCTAGGCACAACCACACAATCTCGTGATATACTTGTTTCGCGAAGGAGATGATAGAATCTAGATCTGTCAGCGACTCAGCGTCAGGAACGTCAAGTTGCCGTTCAACGATCAATCGATCCGACGATCCCTGATCAGTGATTGTAAATCGAAATTTGGAATACCGGACATGTTGATCGAGTCAAAATAAAGAAGGCACTTCGCGATCGATAGAGAAGATCTGTCGCCATGGAAGTTGCAGTTGCCTTGAGGCGTCGGGCCAAAGGGCTTTGCATGATTTACGCACACAAACATGTCGGGAACAAGGCATAAACCTATGCACTCGCACTGGTATTCTAGCCTGATGCGTGTCGGAAGAGTCGTGGTTCGTGAGAAATGAGCGAAGAAAGCCCCATGACCCGAGTTCTATTGAGCGGAACTTGCCCACACACTTGTGGGTGGCCGCAAGACGCAAGGTGCTTGAAAGCTCTCTGACTCCTGAGCCATATACATATTCATTCCGACGTGTCGCGTCCAACAACTAACAAGGCTGAACGCACGTCATCCTCAGCCTTCAGGTTTTCCGATTTCGTCCAGCACAAGGTCTTCTACATCAGGACAGGAGGATAGCATGCCCACCAACTTCCAAGAAGAGACACTGACCACTGGACCAGTGACGTTTGACGACCAAGAGTCCAAGACGCGACCCGACTAAACAGGGTCTGGGTGACAGCAAACGTATTCTCAATGCTACCTTCCAAAAAGTTAAACATCATTGAATGGTGTTATATACTGGAAGCCCTTTTTAGATTGCACCCACGAGTACACACGGAAGAGAACTGACGGAAGCGCATCATACCAAGAATCCGAATAGGGGTAATTTCTGACCTCATCCACTCGGTGACACTCGAGGTCTGATGACAATGCGCGGCTCTAGCGGCGCTTGTGTCACCTGGTGGGCACGGAGCGCTGGAATCAGGAAGTCTTCGCAGTGCGCGAACCGTCAACCGACTGGCGCAGCTGCTTCCGTACACGGCTACCACCTCGACCCGATCCAGCAAGTCCGAAATATCAAGGCCAACCGGCGACCGCAAGCGCCGCCCAGAGAAGTAGCTCCGCGTCGGCGACCGCGTGTGACTCACTGATCAACCTGAGAAACGTCAGCACGACACAAGCCAAGACCCGCGTCACCAAGATCATCGCTCCGGACGTGTACGAACTAGATGTCCTGACTAGCACACACAACCGCTACCTCGTTGATACCTACGGAGTTTGTTCCTACCTACCTGGTAGTTCGGAAGGCCGAAAATAGTAGAAACCCGGACAAAGTCCAGACGGGAGTCACAGTCCAAACAAACGAACAACACAAGAGGAAGCCGGCTGATACTGCTGAACCTATCAGACTACAAGCTTTAAGACCGTCTATGGCCGACAAGCCTTCGAAGGTCGACCTTGCTCAGGCTCTTGACTTGAGAAGAAGGATGGGTTGATGGACACGTGATGGGCCTAGATTCTCCGAAGCCAACGTGTAACATATGTATGCCCGAAGTTCGAACGTCTGTTCGAAAAGCAAATGGTACTCTCGTCGAGAAGAACTAGATCGACTTCCTTGTTGAGCGACGACCTTTGACCAACCAGAACTCCTTTATGCTATCAAAAGGGTATTGCAAGAAAATCACCACATCGCGTTGCGCCGTTGAACAATGAATGGCGTGGTTCACTCTGTCACCAACATGCGCGTTAACCAGAAGCCATCAGAATAAACGCCACGGAAAGAAAAGATTATGCCGAGAGGGCCGAGGCATCTGACTTTTCTTCCTACCCCTTCCTCTTTTTAATGGCTAGTGAAAATCTGGCATCCATCACAGGTACTCGGGTCTCGGGAACTTCACGTTCAGGAGCGCAGGAATGTCATCACCACGTCTCGAGTCCGGGGTAGCAGCTTGATTATTAAGCTACGCAACAGTTGCTTTGAGCGAGTCAAAGACGGGTCTTTCAGTGAATTCTGCTGCGCGTCTTTGCGAATACAACCATCCGTGCCATCCCCTATGAAAAACGGACATGACATCTGCCATATCGAGCAAGATGCCATCGCCCCCCCAGTTGTCTCGCTTCATCATCGTCAAGCACCATCCACCAAGCCAAAGAAAGTCCAGCTGCGGTTGCACTACGTCGACATCAAGATCTGCCTCACTGCCAGCCTCAGTGCTAGGTATGTATTCGTATACAAGTGCGTAGTACTGTTGAGTCGGGAAGAATTGGCGACGTCCTTCTCCACGTCTATCCAATGATAAAATGTAAGGACGCAGGGCTTGAGGCATTGTCATAATCTCCTGGCCGCTTATCGAAGTCCAACCATAGCATTCCCTTAGACGAGGTGCGGCACTATATGTCACTGCGCCTGGCATCTCTCGGTACCGCTGTCGGATGCGGCCCTCGTCGGAAAAAGCGTGCAGATTGTAAACTCCCTCGCGATGTGTTTTCGGGTTCGGATGCAGCCATATTGCGTCGGACGAATTCTCGATGGCGAATCGCATTTTTGCGAAGAGTGACACATTTTGGCATTCCCTTCGAAACGCCCAGTAGCATTGAGGCCGCTGTTGTGTGTCCCAGAACTAGGTAGCCAGCCAACTGTCAGCACCACAATGTACTCAATAAGATTAAGCGATCGATTCATTGAACAGGACATACTACTTTGAGCGCATATGTCTTGCTGTCGATGCGGACTCTCCATACCATCCCATCTTCTCCACATCCGAGCCGTTTGGTGAACCTTATGCTTCGCTGATGCATGAAACGACCTAGCCGAGGCTTCTGGAAATCTTGCCATGCACAAGCAGCCGCAGATTCACTCATTGGCTTCTCATCAAGGAATGGCTGTTCTTGCGGAAGGGTATATGGCCTAACAGACCGATCCGGATTGGGGCTGCGCTTTGGAGCTGGTCGTTTGATGCGTTTATATAGTTCAGCTTCGTCTTCCATGTAATCAGATGGTAATGCTGGAAAAGGCTCTGAATGTGCCCGTTTGTTGC